>WBNM01029408.1:0-98255 GCA_013399055.1 Ramphastos sulfuratus
TACCATTCTATGACTCTATGTGCTGCTTCAGTCCACGAAGGCTGGACTAGATGACCTTTAAAGTTCCCTTCCAACCTACAGCATTCTATGAAATTCCCCAGTTGCCCTCTACAGCTAAAAAAAAATACTTATATGGAATATACAGCATTTAATGAACGATGTTCCTAATGCTTTCAGGAATTTGGAAAACAAAACCTGCTGGGATTAAGATGAGAACAAACAAACAAACAAAGCATTTGAAAAAACTAACTCTCCTGGTGCAGAGATCCTGATTTGGGCTGGGTTGTAGGTTTTTCGGTGGTGGTGGTGTTTTTCAAACCAATGTTTAAAAATTAAACAAAACCTTTTGCAGTAGCAGTACTTGAATAAGCACCTCAAAAGAAGCAATGTGCCATTCACAACCAAAGCCAACAATGATACCAAAAGAAGCTAAGCTTCGGTGAAAGCAAAAGAAGCATTCTGTTACAACCATTCCATAACACTAAATTATCTCACTTGCCAGAACAGCCCCATTGTCAAGTCAGTTAAGTTTTATTGTAGCATAGAAACTCTCACTTTATAAGGAAGAAGTCTTTTCAAAATTGTAACACCAAGTATTTACACTGGGTATTTACCACTGACTTCTTAAAAACAAACCAACCAACCCACAAACAACCAACAAACAACACATAAAACCCCCAACATTAAAAAAATACCCCAACAACATACCAACAAACTTCCACCCTACCTACAGTGGAGTCACGAGACTTGCAGATTTTTTCTGAGCATCTCTTTTCCTTTAAGGTGGTATCATAATATCTCCTGAGTCTGCCCACACTCCAGCATAGAAACCCAGGCAAAAAGAGCTGCAGGGATATGTAGAAATGCACAGGAGGGCTGCATTTCAGGATCAGCCACTGCTCCTTGCCCTTCCCAGGCCACTGCAGCATTAGCTTTCTAACCTTCTGGGTATGTTTGCAGCAGATGGCCAATCATGGAGGGTAGTAGGTTTCACCCACTACCACTCTGGTAGTGTGGGCAAAGCCTGGCATTTGGTTACAGCACAGGAAAACAAGTTCAGCAGCTGCTTAAAGAAGGAAGGATCTATCTCTGCACAGGTTAGGATGGGCAGATAGCTAGAAGGAAAAGAGACCAAAGGATCCTAGGCTTCTACAGAGAAAGATATGTCTGGGTCTTCTTGCTAGTGGGAGGGCAGAAGGGATGCAGAGAAGGAAAACAGGACCCATAAGTGGGTTTGGTGGTGCCACAGCTCTGGGCATGTTCCATCACCAACATACCTGTCACAAATGTTTAGATGACCATTGACTCGGTTGTGGGATTTCAGAGGCAGGAATTATAAAATATGCAGTTATTTTATTTCCGGAAAGCCCCGCCCACAACTGTATATAAAATATTAGTTAGGGTTCAGAAATTCCATCGGGAAAAATCTTTCACAAGGATGCTTACAGGGAATTTAGTAATTCAGGAAAATCAGGAAGCTTGGAAAGGTTGCTGTAAGAAATAGCTTTGCCGGACTTACAAACAAAGGCAGCCTGGAACCCTAGGGAACGTCNATCAGAAGAGCTACATCCAGCAGAAAGGATGGCACTAACAACGACTTGCTCTCATCAAACATGACAAGGAGTCATTGTTTGACTCCTTCCAAACACCAAAAGAATGTCCCTAAGCTAGAGGTGGGCACGTGTCTTGTGAACCACAATAAGGTATGTATTTAGCATGGTTTCTAGGAACAGTGAAGGCAGCAAGATGTGAAGCCAAGGAAGCACTAATGACAGCTGTACAATAACTATTTCATAGAGAAAACAGTGACATACAATACTGTTTTTTTTTTCTTAACCATAGGAGAAGACGAGGAAGGAAATGGTTAACCCTGGATTTCCAATCAATAGCCACAGGCATTCTGCAGATTTTTGCAATACTGAAAAAGGAGAAGCACCATTATGGTCATTGTCATTTTGGACTTACTGGAGCTGAGGAATTTAAGTACAGTAAGGATAACAAGATTATCTATTCGTAAGAAATAGGTCCCACACCAAGCAGAAAGGGATGACTGTTTTGAAGACCATGGTTTGAATCCTGCTGTTTTGAATACTGCAAAAGCTTAACCATTGAGTAGCCATGGAGATCTATGTTGAAAACAGCCATTCTCAGGTACTATTTTGTCCTACCAGTACCACTGCCATCACTTGTTCTATACAACAGGCATCTAAGTTTTTCAAATGTCAAACGTGGATCAGTGTGTATTGCTTAAAGAGACGGTTTCAAGACCTGCAGCATGTTTCAGTTCTACCACTTTCCCCAATCATTCAAATGTTTAATCACTCCTCGCACCCAAACTGTAGAAATTAATGGCATAAGATACAACTGCATCTTCTGTATTATTAAAAGCTCCCCACAATGAGTTTACTTTACTGTACAGAAGTACTAGGTTACCTTCCATCACTGTCTTTAATCTGCTGAATATGCCTATGGCTTGCATCTTGAGACTTTCCCCCCCCAAACACTTTGTTCTTTGAATTCTAATAGTCCATGTTCTTTCTGAATTAAGGTGAGAAGTCCATTGATATACAATAATCTAGCACTATATGATGGAAGATTACTTAGTTCAGCTTCCTACCTTGCTCTCTGATTACTAAAGTCTGTAGCAGTTCACTTTAAGTGGATTAGAATGACACCAGCTCCTTTTCTAAATCTTTGGCTAATGAAATGTAGTCTGTGTTGACTATCTTAGCCCAAAATCAGCACAAATTGGTTAATATGCTGCTGTCTTGTACTGTATGAAATGTCAGTGTTATGAGCCCTGCAATCTCATCTTGTTTAATTCCATTACAGAAAACCACACTAGAAATGTGCAAGCCCTCTATAAAGAATGTGGAGGAGGCAGTAACAAATCCTATTCACTTAAATCATTTGCAGGGCAACCTAAATCTTCAGGTATACGAAATAGAGGATAGAAAAAATACTACTGTTTCTTGACAAATCAAAGTGTTGATAATGGTGGGTTTGGGGATGGGAAAACAAATTGGAATAGCCTCAAGAAATGGAGGAAAAAAATTAAAATCTAAATGATAAACAAATAAGAAAATGCCTTTTGGTCTGGCTAGGTTCTTCACTAACTCTCCACAACTACCTGAAGGGAGGTTGGAGTGAGGAGGGGCCCAGCCTCTTCTCCTTGGTGGCAAGCAACAGGGTTCGAGGAAATGGCTACAAGATGCACCAGAGAAGGTTTAGGCTGGATATTAGGAAATAGTTTTTCACTGAAAGAGTTATCAAACATTGGAATGGTCTGCCCAGAGCAGTGGTGGAGTGGCCATCCTTGGAGGTGTTCAAGCAGTGGACCTGGCACTTAGGAACATGGTTTAGTGTTGCCCCTTCAGTGCTGGGTTGGACTTGATGATCTTGAAAGTCTCTTCCAATCAGATATATTCTGTGAAACTGTGTATTTTGTTATCTGTCACTTCAAGCTCTGACAAGACTATCGTCACATCAAAGATGTTGATTTTTACTGGTCAAAAGATTACAGAAGACAAAATTTTGACTAATTAAGACTCAATTAGCATAAAGGGAAAAATCAGGAGCAGTAAAGAAAGGAATCTGAAGCACAAAGGGGCAACCAAAAGTAGCCAGCTGTTGGTATTGCAGGTAATGGTTGGGACTAGAACAGAGTCAGTAAAGCTGGTAAGATCACCTCTGTCCTTGCTGCCTTGCCTGAGAATTCGGGATTTCAGCACATCATAATTGAAGTCTGTAAGTGCAGTAACCAACACTGGTGTTGACTTCACAGGTAAAAGCTGCATATCTTTTAACTCAATAGATTCCGAAGGAGATGAAAGAGAGGGAGAATCCTCTTCTACCATTTAGTCTTACTTCTCAAAACACTGGGGTCACTGCATTTTCTGTCAAACACTCTCATTATCCATCAGATGTAATCTCAGTATGTTCATTAAACCAGCAGGAATTTTTGGCTGAATTAATTCTATTTTTATTTTTTTTTCCTGACGTTTACAAATAATTTTATATAACAGACTGAGAGTTGCCATCTGTTACCTCAAACTACTTTTAGGTCTCTATACAACACATCCTGCGGATGTAGCCTACTTTTTTGCTAGTAGATATGGTAATTCGTGATTGACAGGATCAAATATGCTGGACTGTGAGTCACAAAACATTTTGGATTGCTTTGAAACAGTAAATATTCCACACGTGCTGTCCTATCAATCATTGTGTCATCTGTAGCTATCCTTACAGATGGTATTTTGCCTTCTTGAGCATCGATACCTGGATTGAACAATACTGGCATTGATAAACAGAATTACAAATCTTGGACTTGAGATGCACATGGCAGTGTAGATGGACTCTGGAAAACAGCTCAGTTCCAGTGGTTCACTCTTTGCCTCTCCTGATTCCTCTGAAGCTGGGCCCTGCTGCTCCACAGCTGCCTGCAACTCCTCCTGCCACACAAGTCAACAGCAGGCTGTGGAGGGTACCCACAAAGACCTCAGATTACCATAAGAGATTTTCTGGGCAAATGCCAAGTCCAGCCTTGGCATGAGCTGACCACAGCCATCTGGCCAGGCTTACATATGATCATCATGACCAGCTGAGCCACCTGCATTAGGGTTTTCTGAAGCAGAAGATCATAATGGCACCTGAACTTTTTGTGTGCTCCCTCCAGACTCAATTTCAGCTAGCTGCAGCTCATGTGGTGGCTGCTGGGGACTGTCACAGCTGTGTGATATCCTATGCACACTCTTGCATCACATTGTTGTAACTGTAGGGATGTTGGTAGTACAAGGCTAGGGAAGGGAGGGAGGACACTGCATAAAGACCTCTGCTCCCACTAGAGCTTGCACTGATTGTATTTGGGGCTTGATTAGCATTACTAGCATTTATCTACTTTCTTCAAGCCCTGCATTTTGTTGCTATCTTAGACCACTTTTACTTTTCAACCATTAAAAAAAGGATTGATAAACTTAAGCCCTTGCTTCCCCTGCTACCCTTCCCTATTTTCATTTCCACTTTAGCCTATAACCATGTGCTGGGTACAGGATACCTGACAAACCATGTATGGCACCAGGGACTAACATGATTAGATAGCAGTCTTTCAGGTGGTGGAAAGAAGACAGACATGAGGCTGGGGAGTAGAGGAAAAGCTAGGTCACAAGAGAGGAAGAAACCTGAGTGAGCTGGAAAATAATGGCAGCATAGCTGGCAGACTAGCACACCGATAAACATTTAACGTTCACTCTCACATTGTACCATTTCACACCCACCTGACAGCTAGGCATTCTAGCCAAACCTACACAAGGCTCTACAAAAGTAACCTGCTGAATCCTTGCCATCAGAAGCATTTCCTGGGTTCATATTCAGGTTTTGCAGCACAAAAGGCCACCGTGACACTCATGGCATCAGCAATAAGCCTAGCTTGAAGGATTACTACTACACTGCCACACTAGATCCTTAGGCTGCTAAATCTCAGCATCTGACTGAAATCACTGTGTAAATCAGATAGGGTTACATAATGGAGAGCAGCACAAAATAGATCTGGGCAGTGGCAATGCATGTGTGCCTCCTGATAATGCTTATAATTATCGCCTTGATAGGTGAAGAAGAGCTCAGGAAACACAGATACCACGTACTTGGAACAACCCCTTGCACATGTAGATACTGGCTCCTAACAATGTGAAGAAAGTAAGTGATTTATTTTCTGATATGGTAAGGTTTTGTATCACCATGGTACAAAACGCTCAGTAACATGGATACAGACATCAGATTCACCTATCTTAAAGTAACTGTACACCAGGTGACCAGAAATGGATGGAATAAGACTCCATAGACAGTTGTTGCCCTCTTGACAAGAGATGTACTGATGTGTTTAGGAAAGTGATAGCTCTTCACCCACAGCCTGCAAGCACACCTACTCATGCAGTTGTCCTGGATCTCCTGGCAATTTTGCCCTCATTCGCCCAAGGCAAAATCTCTCCTCAATGAGGGGTGAATTGTACTTCGACCTAGACTTGCAAGCAGGTGTAGGCAGCTCTCCAGACACAAAAATCTAAGATCCAAACTTCAACCAGATCACTGCAGATGTCCTCTTGAAGCAGTCCTAGCTAGGTGCAAGCAGCAAGAACTGGATGCAATACAGAAGTTAACCAACTTTGCAGAACATGCTGATGGGCTGCAGTTTAAGTAAGATGCTTATATAAAGTATGCATGCTGATGTAGCCCTTAGGTATACAACAGATGGACAGGATCCTCACGACAGCAGCCTGCATCACCAAGAATTTAGGTACAAGTTTCATGCTGTAAAGCATAGCTGCTGACTTGCAGTACAGAGGAGACCTGTTAATCTGGAAGTGTAGTGGTTTTGTCTGAGAGTTAAAATTCTTCCTAACAGCTAGCATGGGGCTATGTTTTGGATCTGTGCTGAAAACAGCATTGGTAAACCAGGGATGTTTGCACTATTGCTGACCAGTGCTTACACAGCCAAGGCCTTTACTGCTTCTCACACCACCCCACCATCCAGTAGGTTTGAAGTGCACAACTAGTTGGGAGGGGACACAATTGAGACAGTTGACCCTGTCTGACTGAAGGGATTTTCACAGTATCACCAAGGTTGGAAGAGACCTCAAAGATCATCAAGTCCAACCCATTACCACAGACCTCGAGACTAGACCATGGCACCAAGTGCCACATCCAAATCTGCCTTGAACATCTCCAGGGACAGTGACTGCACCACCTCCCTGGGCAGCCCATTCCAGTGGTGAATGACTCTCTCAGTGAAGAACTTTCTCCTCACCTCGAGCCTAAACTTCCCCTGGCACAGCCTGAGACTGTGACCTCTTATGATACAACACTCAGCACATAAAGCTGAGGGAAGAAAAACAAAGTTGGGAATGTTAATAGGAGTTATGTGGCATGTTTTTTCCCAGGCAATGGTTGCATATGATGGAGCCCTGCCTTCCAGGAGATGGCTGCACACCTGTATGCCAATGGAAAGCAGTGAATGAATTCCTTATCTTGCTTTGCTTGCATGCACTGCTTTTATTTCACTTATTACTTTCTTTATCTCAACTCCTGAGTTTTCCCACTTCTACCCTCCCCCATCCAACCATGGCAGGAGTGAGAGAACAGCTGGGCAAGGCTTAGTTGCTGGCTGGGGCTAAACCACAACAGTCCTTTTTGGCACCCAACATGGGGCTCAAAGGGCTGGAAATAACAACAGATTTGATTGGAATGTGCTATCAAATTTATAGCTGTTGTTGCTGTTTAGCTTTTAATCAACAGGCTCTTGTGCTTGTCATGAGTCTTGCTTGCCTTACTGGCTATTAGAGTCTAGTGCTTGTTAGCGGTTTTTTGCTTTCATTGCTCCCTGTACTGCTGATCATCTTACTCTGATGTGCCAAGGAACATTCTAACAACCAGAGGAGGAATGAGTGAGCGGCTGTTGTTGTTCAATTGCTGCCTGGGTTAAACCAAAATAAGAGAAAGCCCAGGGCTTTGTGAACAAGTCAGATGGCACCATTTAGCCTGTGCAGATATTGCATGGACACAGCATTTCCAGAGGACTGTATTTNCTGAAAACAGCATTGGTAAACCAGGGATGTTTGCACTATTGCTGACCAGTGCTTACACAGCCAAGGCCTTTACTGCTTCTCACACCACCCCACCATCCAGTAGGTTTGAAGTGCACAACTAGTTGGGAGGGGACACAATTGAGACAGTTGACCCTGTCTGACTGAAGGGATTTTCACAGTATCACCAAGGTTGGAAGAGACCTCAAAGATCATCAAGTCCAACCCATTACCACAGACCTCGAGACTAGACCATGGCACCAAGTGCCACATCCAAATCTGCCTTGAACATCTCCAGGGACAGTGACTGCACCACCTCCCTGGGCAGCCCATTCCAGTGGTGAATGACTCTCTCAGTGAAGAACTTTCTCCTCACCTCGAGCCTAAACTTCCCCTGGCACAGCCTGAGACTGTGACCTCTTATGATACAACACTCAGCACATAAAGCTGAGGGAAGAAAAACAAAGTTGGGAATGTTAATAGGAGTTATGTGGCATGTTTTTTCCCAGGCAATGGTTGCATATGATGGAGCCCTGCCTTCCAGGAGATGGCTGCACACCTGTATGCCAATGGAAAGCAGTGAATGAATTCCTTATCTTGCTTTGCTTGCATGCACTGCTTTTATTTCACTTATTACTTTCTTTATCTCAACTCCTGAGTTTTCCCACTTCTACCCTCCCCCATCCAACCATGGCAGGAGTGAGAGAACAGCTGGGCAAGGCTTAGTTGCTGGCTGGGGCTAAACCACAACAGTCCTTTTTGGCACCCAACATGGGGCTCAAAGGGCTGGAAATAACAACAGATTTGATTGGAATGTGCTATCAAATTTATAGCTGTTGTTGCTGTTTAGCTTTTAATCAACAGGCTCTTGTGCTTGTCATGAGTCTTGCTTGCCTTACTGGCTATTAGAGTCTAGTGCTTGTTAGCGGTTTTTTGCTTTCATTGCTCCCTGTACTGCTGATCATCTTACTCTGATGTGCCAAGGAACATTCTAACAACCAGAGGAGGAATGAGTGAGCGGCTGTTGTTGTTCAATTGCTGCCTGGGTTAAACCAAAATAAGAGAAAGCCCAGGGCTTTGTGAACAAGTCAGATGGCACCATTTAGCCTGTGCAGATATTGCATGGACACAGCATTTCCAGAGGACTGTATTTTCGCCTTACATTTCCTTCAGCTTCTAATACATACCTTCAGTTCAGGCATAGAGAGAACAGAACACACACACACACACACCATTAAACACCTATCTCCTTAACCTCATCTTCCTCCTGGAATAACCCAGGTTTCAGCTACAATGTATCTAAAAGTCATTCAAGGAAACACACAATACTGAGATCTGTCCTGCTAACAGATGAAAAATGGAAAAGTGGACCCATGTGGTGACTTTTTTAAGATGAATTAGTAAGTATTACATAGGTCATTAACATAGCAACACATTTTTTAGAAGTTTCTCAGAGTCCCATACTCCAGTACCAGAAGCGGAAACACTGAAGAGGCTCTCAAACAAATGTCTCATACTTTGAGTTCACTTTTGCCCCTCTCATGTAGTTTCTCTTAAATACACCACATGCACCAGGCATACATGGCAGCACACAACAGATGCACATGCCTGCAATGGCCGCACACATCGCTACCTGCCAAATTCCTTTTGCCACAATTTCTCTCAAGTATCATTTTACTGGACAAGTGCAATGTAGCTTTCATTTACACCTAAGAAGAAAGGCAGTACTTCATACTTCAAATGCTATCATAAGTAAAGCTTTTATTTATGATTAAAAGTAACTATTTTCTACATTTAATGTTCCAGAAGCTTCCTTCTGGAAGCTCCTCAACTGGACCAATTTCCCCCTTAAGGGAATGGTGTAGACTTCTGGGAGCGAACAAGATACATTTCAAGCTAACTTAGCTTTAGCTTGAAACAGAAGGCCTCAGCAAAGCCCACTGATTTTTACTGGGTAAACCAGAAATCAGATTTCAAATGCAGCTTTAAGTTTGTCACTATACTTTTTTTCTTTGCTTCCACACCTATTAGTTTTCTTTGCAGCTGGCACACAAAGGCTGGTCCTCTATTTCTGGTTAAAAGTCTTGGCAAAGTAACATATCCTTCCAGGAACAGATGCCAGACACAGGTAATACTAGATCACAAGACTATCTCTTATACAGTCTCTACTGATGTGGTTAAGCAACAGTAGAACTGCCTCCTCTTCTATTCCAACACACACAAACCTCCACACAGAAGATAGGGTAAGTGTGACCTTACCTCGTTTAATGACATCTTTTCATATTAATTCCTTTATCACATTTTTGTGGGACAAGGCTTAAGATACCTGCAATGCAAAATCCTTGCTTCCTGCAAAGGATGAAATGGATGCCAGACAAAGCACCCTTCAGAATGGGCTAAAGGATAGAGTGCATTCTCTTCTGGTGAGAGGAACTCAGAGTTACCACACAACTTTAGTAATAAGATGCTTAAACCTGTTTTCATGGAAACCAGAAGAACTCAATTTTCTTCTAAAACTTCAACTTTCTTTCAAGTAGTCAAAGACAGTCCTTGGTTTCAAAGTCTTCTGTGGAAAGAGCACGTCCTGGGTTTTGGGTCAGAATCTCAGGCCAGCCAGGGGCTGCAGGCCATTCGCGGTTTTGAGTCGGCCAGGACAGCTGACTCAAGTTAGCTCACAGGTGTATCCCATACCGCAAGCATCACACTCAGTATAAAGGAGGATGTTTGCCCTTACTACAGCCTCCTCAGGATCCGCTCCCTTCACCTATTCTTGAGGACTGCCTTCCTAGATACTTTGACTGCTGCACTTTTGCTAGGCTGAGTATAACCTTATATACCTTGTATTGACACTGGTATTCATTTGGCTATTTCAATAAATTTGCTTTTATTTCATCCTGTGGATCTTCTCTCCTTTTCCTAATCCCTGTTCTGTACTAGGGAGGGGTCACTGGGTGATAGAGTAACTGTTACAGTTTAGCCCCAGATACAGGCTAAACACAGTGAAAAGAAGTAATAAGGTGATCAGGGACCAGGAAGGGATCTGACAACCAGACACCATAAATGCTATTTCCTCAGCTGGCCTAAGACAAGACACTTCCAGTAGTTATGAAGAAGGTGCAAAACTGGATTTTTTTTTTTTTCCATTTGTGTACTGACACATTAGGATCTTCAAGTTCTGGATGCACCAAGACTGCTCTTTGTTGTAGCCATCGCAACCTTCATCAGATGCCTAAAGACACAGGCAGTTTTGCCCGGGTTGCAGAAGCAATCAGGGCACACAAGCTGGAAGGGCAAGAGTGAGAGCTTTTAAGTACAAAGAAAACTGAAACACAGCAGAAATAAACAAACTTGTAAAGGTAAAATGGAAGCCTACATAAGAGAGTCCTTTCTGCAGGTAAAGTCTTGGCCAGGAAGAAGGAACAGAAGTTCACTTCCAGTCTTCATATTCCAGATGAAGCACACAGCCCTTCACTGTGATACAGCACTTTCTGTGTCCACGGGCACTTCAGCCCCTTTCCATTAAATGTGAGCCTTTCACTTTGGTGATTCCTCTAAATCCCCAGGTAAAGGTAGCTTTTTCCATTTCTGCAGTCTTTTCTCACCTTTAATAGCTTCACTGGCAGGACATGTTCATTTTGACAGAAACTCACAAAGCTAAAGAGATCGAATACTTTCTTAAAAAGCATAAATTTGTATAAACTAGGATCCAAATATACATTAGAAGAGTAACATTCAAGTCATCCTTGATAATTAGAATCTGAATATTTAAGATAGTTCCCCATTCACACTTTTTGTTTTGAATGACACTCCCATTTCTGCTACAGAAAGAATCTCTCTAGAAGCATATACCATATCTATATAAGCCAAATATAGACCTTCCTCTAGAAGCAATGTTCTAGAACCAATTTCTGTCATTTGAGTAACACTTAGGCACAGGACAATGCAAGACGTAAATAATGCAAATACAAAGAATATGGTCCACTTTCATGACTAGTGTAAGCATTTCCTTGTTAACTTTGTACTCATTCATGCAAAGCAAAGTGAAAAGCCACACACATCTTGTGAAATGCATTGCTATATTTTCAGTAGGTGCTAGTGTATTTATAGATGTAATTGTCTAGAAACTGGCATTTCCTCTTACTGTCCTAAACTGCTTCCCAGTGTCAGTGGGAAGTCTCACTCATTATGCACATGGCCCAGCATCTGTTAAGAGTAGAAGAATCAAGCGAGCTCACAGTGAAGGCAAGTTCTCAAATATCAATTTTGCTAGCATGGGAACACAGCACTCTCCTTGGTGACAGAGAGGGCAACTGCACCCTGCAGGGAAGCAACTATCTTGAATCTAAGATTTTAGGTTGATGCATGCCAGTATCTTTAGAAGCAGCATTGACAGACAGTAGCTGGAGGGGCAAGCAGCTGGTGACTGCTCTTCACAAAATAGGTAAGACAATAGCGCAAAAAGACATCAGACCAGGGAATAAGAGCATCTAAAGCTTAATCGACTATGCCGTGAATCTCAATGCATTTTTATTATTCTACAAGTCAAAAGAAGTGCTCAAAAAAGCTATAGAGGAACGTTTCTTGCAGTACTTTCTCACCCAGCACAGCAAACAATACACAATAGAAACACTATAAACAACTTTGCACAGAAATTCCATCAGCTCAGCCATGTGCCTATTTTAATATTTCTATAACAAATTCACAGAAGAAGTTTGACTGAGTGAAACCTCTGAAGAACAAAGGGCGGGGGGGGGGGGCTGTAGAGAAGGGGGAGAATTCAGCAAGAGACAATGCCATAGACAATAATGTGCCAGCAGTACAGTTTTCTAATTGGCACGATGCAACTTTTCTTTCCAAACTAATTCATCAAATCGCAATAAAGGATCAGCGAATTTGCAAGGTATGAGCTACTTTTTCCAATGTTTTTCAGAAATACCAGCTTGGACTTTTACAGCATCACTGCATCACAACATCACAGTAAGGCTCTCTATTCTACTAAGAATTAACCCTTTTCTCTCAAAACATTTCACAGCCTTCTTCCTACAAATACAGTTAAGCGGTGAGGACCAATGAGGACAATGCTAACAATTCAACTAACTTCTATACTTGAACACAAGACTGAGAAATGTTCTGAACTAAGAAATGTATGGATATTCCTGAAGCTAAGCATCTTGAATGCAGCTCCTCAAAGAAATAAATTTGTATGTATACAGCTAAAAATCTACCAAGCAATATATGAGACCTCTGTGGACACAAGGACAAACCACTATACACCAACTCAATAGCAGTCCTCCTACCTGCATTATTTCAGTAGCATTGTCTTAAGCAGAGGTTCTCAACGTTCTTCTGAACTCGGAAGTCACCACCCAGAGCACAAAGAACTGATTGCCCAGGTGGAAAGTGAAGTTTAAGGGAGGTACTTTACACGGGAGATAAACAACCAAGTGTTAACAGTAGTATATTTGAACACATTTTCTCCCATCCTCTTCCTCAACCCCAAAAAGCTACAAAGGGAGCCCAGTTCTAGTTCTACCCTAGTTGTGAGAGCATAAATGAAAAGAGTAATTTCACACCACCCACCTACATGCACTTGCTTAGCTCAAGCTCCTTCACATCCCTTACAACCAACTTATAGAGACAAGCTCCTTGAAAGGAGACAAGCTCAGCTCAAGTAATGCCAAGGCACTTGAACACATGATTTGCGTCGGGGATCTTTTTTGTGCACTGAAGAGATGGACTAGTAAACTACCCATCTAAATCGGATGCTGAACAGTAGGTAGTGAAAACATCACTCCAAGATCAAACCTCGAGGGGCTCCATTTACGATGATGTGGAAAGCAGGTAGCTATAGTTACCTTCTTGTCCCTTATAATTAAGGTGGGGAAAAAATCCAAGGTATGCTTCCTTTGTGGACAGTTGGCTGTAATCACTATTTTGCTTCACTAGTAAGAACACCTATTGTGTTAGTTTATTAGTATGAGAATATCTAGTTTTTAAAAAGTTTAGTTTATGATAGAGCTCAAATTACCAGAATGCATTGCACTGGGTAGAACTGAAGAATCATTAGATTTAACTTGTCAGGAAGTACAATATTCCCTATGTTCTGCAAGGCACTTCACATTCAGCAGAGGTGCAAGAGCAACCTTTGCATGTCTTCTAAACAGATGAATTCAAACAATTTAGAAGAAAAAGACAAAGTTAAATATGTGCAAGTTTGCTCAGGTCTCTTCCCAATATTATAAACACATTACAACTGTGAATTAGAAGCACGACGAAGGCACCAACTCATTATAAGGTTTTTAGCTAGAGCATTAACATTCACTATGAACTCAAATAGTGAGCCACAACCTGTTTCATAGTTGTCTCATACAGACAGAAAAACTCACTCTCAGTTCTAAAAAATTAAGAGACAGTTATGTGCATTTATTGTACACGTTTTAATGGATTCCAAGTATAAGCCATTGTAATGTGACCAGCACACTAAAATTCATATATAAAAAAAAAATACCCTTAGCCATGACTATAAATATACCAGTAATTTTAATTAATTCACAATAGCAGATTCTTGGGTTTGCTTTTCACAACAAGTCAGACAAAATGTACAGGAAAAACATCTCAGAAGTTCACCTAAAAAACTGTTAGCATCAAGCAGTATAATTAGTCAACTACACTGTAAAATGTCTATCTTGTCAATGTAAGGAAAGTGATAATTACACATTTGCTTTTGTTAAATAAATGATTTTTCACCCTTCAAAGAAAAGCAGTACCACACATACAAGTTTTGCACATTCAGAACACAGAAAACACTAGTCCATCATTTATCTGTCTTCACGAAACAGAAAATCCACCTCTTTCAAAGATGACATGTGAACAAGGTTTAAATACGAGAAGAAATGCCGACACTTGCTCTTCATACCAAATTCACGTTCCCTCCAAACAGGGTGAAACTACGTTTTTTTCATCCAGCTCAGTGACAGAAGCAGCATCTTATTGAGAGGGTCGAACCTCACTACTCATCTCAGTGACCAAGGTTAGACTTTTTCTGCAGGAGAAGGAATTGTTGCCACCTCAGCAGCATGCAATCCCGAGAAAACAAAGGGGATTCCCATTGTCATTGTCTTCATCTGCAGCTGATCATCACCAGCACTAGCAAGGCAGTAGCTTGCGCAGTTATCTCCACAGCGGGCAATGTCACAACCCGACCAACAGCACAAACTACTACCTCAGCCAGGGCCTTGGTGCACCCGACCCCTTCTGAAAGGGGAAAACAAGCAGACAGACAACACAGCAACGATAAATGAAATTAGAGGGGAAAAACAGCAGAAAGATAAAGGGCTCTAGGGTCTTTTGATGATCCTCTTGTCTCCTTTATCTGCTGCAGACATCAACCAGACTCCTCTCGCCCGATTGTGAAAAGCAAAGGGAAACCCCGCCCAGCTCCCTCCCCAGCTTTGCCCTTTTCCTTGCATGACCTGAAACCGACGGGAAGAGCTCCATTTATCAGATACATTACAGACCCCAGCTGGTACAGTAAAGATCACGTTTAATTTCAAACAGCCACAGTTCCGCAAGCCTATAACAGATGGGGCGGGGAGGGGAAAGAGGGGAGGAAAGGAAGAAATAAGAGAAAACAGAATTGGGGGGGGGGAAGACACAGCAGACAGACAACCCCACACGCTGACACCTCCACCCCCCCGCCCGCTTCAGCCGCCCTCCGTACCCACCCTCCGCAGGAACCGCAGCCGCGCAGGACTTGCCCGCGCCGCCACTCCCTGCACCACGGCCGCCCTCCGGCCCTGAGTCCAGCATCGGGTAGCCCGCGGAGTAAAAGAGTGCGGGGCAGCTCTCCCTGCCCACCTGCCCTGGCCGCAGCTGACCTCCCGCCACGCCAACCCCGCTTGCAAGGCCGCAGCGGGCAATTCACCCCCTCCCCGGAGAGGCGGAGGCAATGGGGCCGTGGAGCTCAGGTCTCAGCCACCGCTCTCCCGAAGACGCGTTGTGCTGTCGGCCGGGGAGAAGTAGTCTGGGGAGGACCCCCGCCCGGCCGCCCAGCGGGGAGCCCCTACCGCCTCTCCCGGCGGGGAGGAAGGAGCCGAGCCCTGGGGCGAGGGCGGCAGGGCGCAGGCCGAAGGGTCGAGAAGGAGGAAGTTCTCGCCTTGCTGAGGCCGCAGACAAAGGAGGCGCCGGGCAGCCGGCCGCGGCACCGCTCCCGCCGCGGCTCCGTCCCTCGCTGCTGCCGCCGCCTGTGTGTCCGGCTGAACCATAGAGATCATTTAAGGCGGGGGGAAGAGAGGGGCTCATCTGCTGACCACGTGACTGGACATGTCACTCACCCGGCCGGCGCCATCTTGAAGAGGGAGGGGGAACGCTGGCAGTCAAGATGGCGCGGGACGGCGGGAAGTCGCTATTCACAGACGGAAGCTGCGCCACTCTGCTGCGGCTCTGCCTTCGGTTCCCCTCGGTTCCCCTCGGACGAAGGGGGAGGGTGTTACGCTGCTCCGGGGGGAATGCCGGGAGGGGAAGAATCTCCCGCTCTCGATCCGGGGCTCCCTAACAACAGCAGGAAACGCCGCGGCCGACGCAGGGCCCATGGGAAGTGTAGGCGAGGCGACAGGGAACTGGCGCCCCTACGACGGGGCTTTTACTTTAGAGAGGCGTTCTGAGAGAAGCACGGTACCAGGGACAGACCGAAAGCCCCTTTAAGGCTGTGGGTGGCGAGGGGGCCCCCGTTGGGGCAGGAGAGGCTCCGTCGCCCGGTGCCGTGATGCTGACCAGAAACACGGCCGGCGTGGCGGCGGGAGAAAGCGGTAAAAGCTGCAGGGTGGCACTGAAACGTCATTGCCTTTAGTCACAGTAAAGAGGCAGCTACACTAACTCTTAACGTCCGAGCAACGTGAAGAAGTCCGAGTGAACGAAGGGAAGCGCAGCAGGACTCAGAGGCAGGCAGCCGAGCTAAAGCGTTGCCTTAACAGCCCGCAAGGAAAAGAGGGCACTGGCCTTAAAAGCACAAAGCAAATATTGCAGTCGTTGACTATAAGCCTTAACTTTTAACACGAACTGGTTGTTACGCACCCTCAAGCCTTTGCGGTTATAAAATAAAAAGTGCGGAGACTTTTATTACTAAATGGAAATACATCGCTGGACGATTACTCCATACCAGAAACGAACCTCTAAAGTAGACTCTGAACCTCATTACAAGTTCACAAAAGTTACATACGTTTATCCTTTGTTTTGGCTTTCACCACCAACATACCTCAGGACCAAAGCTACTGAGAAAGCAGCTACCAACACGAGAGGAACTAGGCTTCAAGAGTTAAAAAAAAATGTACAAATCATTTTACAAAGACTGTTTCAACATCAGTGATGGCAGAATGTAGAAATAACCCAGTTTGCACCCAGATCTCAAAGGAAACAATAATCCTAGAGCTTCCAGTGCAAAACAATCTGAGTTCAGAATAAAATGCAATGCTTTTAGTGACCGCTTGCAACAAATCTGTAGTTGAGAAAGTCACACTAGAAAGCAGCCAAAACATTGCCACCATAACGACAAAGACTTAACGATTGTCTAGCTCCCAGTTTTAAAAGTTGCTAACTATATTAAGCATCAGGCACGACTAAATAGCTGATTGCATGTTTAAAAGATATTTAAACCAGTGACATTCTACTGGACAAAATGCCAGGAGTTTGTGTGTGCTTATAAAGCACAGGCATTTTTGATACAAGTACATTCTACAGCTGAGAAAATGGCAGGACCTTGGAAATCAGAGGCCTTTGCTTCTGGTTCTGGAAGGGACTATTTGATCTTATTCAGACCACTTTCTCTCAATTGCTGTTCTCCTCTGCAAAGCCATGCACTACAATTTCTCACTGGGACAGTGAGAAAATTCTCAGGGATGAGAAATTCATATACCAAAGATAAGCATTCAGGCACCAAGTTCTAGGTATCAGCAGTAACTATAACCTTGCTGACATGAAACAATTGTGTAGAAAGCAGCAGCTGAATTTTATATAAAAATAAACAGGAAAATTTCTCAGATAAAGCGCATACTAAATTGTATTGGGGTGAGAGTGTTTAGTTCAGGTTATTGAGTTCATGAAGACAATAATGTCATGTGCTTGTCTGAATTCTGGAACCTATGGAAAACCAAGAGAGATCAGCAGCAAGAAGAATTTAAGGTTCAGAAAGAACTCTGTTTTCTACACTAAGAGGAACTGTTTAGCTCTTAAATCTTCATCTAAGTATTTAGACTAATGCTATGACTACAAGGAAGCATGTCATCCCTTATAGAGACAGGATAACAAATAAACACTTGAATATGATCTTAAGAGAAAAAACAACCAAGCATCTAAGGGGAGCTCAAAAAGCATCTATAGTACCACTGACATGTTGCAGTTAGCAAAGTCAGTTGAATTTACTGCAGCTATCTCTGAGCCACTGACTGAGATTTTCCTTCCCCATTTTGAGATGTCAGAAGTGAACTAATAAAACCCCACAAAACACCATGTTGTCCTATGCTCCTGTAGAAGAACCAGCATTTTGACGTAGCAGTTTATGTGTCCCCTTTTAGGACAGAATGGATCTTCTGCTATGCCTGCCTATTTGTCTTTCCTGACTGCAAATGAAAGCCAGGCTATGTCAAATCTTGGGATAGACCTCAAAATTTCAGTTACCTACTTGTGCCTCTACAAGCAAATACTCTACACTGCCTCTTAAGTTTGATTACAGGAGGAATGATCAAGTCAAAAGTGACTTGTTTTTAGTAATCATCTAAATAAGCAGGGAACCATAGCTTAAACCTTATTTGCACCTGTCATTCTCTCTCATAAAAGATTAGTTTTATTGCTTCACTAGCAATTATTTGAATGTTTACTTGCAATTAAATGTAGTCACCATTGCGCTAAGATTTGGAACCTTTTATAACTAGGGAACACATTTTACCTAGTTAACATCCCTACAGTTTACTAGATGTTAACTGGTTACATTTTATCAAAGAACAGTTGAGCAAATTCTTCATTATTTAATACTTCATTAGTTTGCAGAGAGATCTATTCGTCAAAGTAAAATAATGTGAAAAACAGCATTCAGAATAATTCCTCCCTAGACTGACCTGTTTTAAATGTATTTGGTATATTCATGGAATACATCTTGACAACAAAGAGGATAGAATGATTTTTTTTCTGACTGGCACTGCCTTCAGATTTTAGGTACAGCAGATTTTACCTTCACAGATCTATCTTATGTAGGGAAGGGGGCAAAAAAAATACCAAGCTTTTTAACCCCCTAATCCATTTCTAAGTTTGAACTAGTAGTTTGAATTGATCTGGGTAAAGTACTAGGAGCAGCTACTACTATTGGGTTGTGGTTTAGCACTTCAGAAACTTACTTCCTGATTCTTATTAAAGAGGAAGGATTTTGAGCAACTCCACTCATCAGTTCAGTGCATTCTCTTTAAGACTTTGACAATGTAACTGCTTAAGATTTTAAGATACCATAATGCATATAGCTGTAACAGAAGCCTTTGATTTAATATTTTCAAAGAAAATACTTAAATCAGCCTTTTCTAAAATAAATGTTTATCTTTCCTCGTTTGTTCTAGGGTAGTACTACATAGAGTCTCTGGGGCTCATTTTAGTGGTAAGATAGTGCTGTTTTGTGCTACAGTGCCAAGCCCTGAGGCATGAACACATATTCAGTAAGTAAATCTGCAAGTAACAGTTGTGATGTACTCCAGAAACCAGTTCTTTGTACATGTACATGCCAGCAGTACAATGCACATAATATTCCTGTCCCCATCCACATTTTCTCATGATAAAGGCTGATCAAAACCAGACTACTCTCCATCTTTTGTAAGGGTTCTCTGTTGATGGCAATCCATTTTTGGCCACCGTTTTTCTGTGGAGCCTCTCTTGCCCTCCCTTCATGACCAGGCATCAGTGTGTCATGTGATGGGGGAAAGAAGTGGGAGTCTCTTTTGGTAAGAATAAGCAATTTCTTGGCAACTTCAATAGTTCCAAGTAAGAAATAGTTAATGTTAAAAAGAACAGACCAGATGATGTCAAGTCTTAAGTTTCCTAGTCTCTCATCTGCAGTCTTGAAGCTTTCAACATCAGAAATATCACTGGTCATGGAGAGACTTAAGCGAAGTCTAAGGCAGATACTCTGCACACAGAGAGCCATAGCTGTTATTCCAGTTTGAAGATCAGGGTCTTCAAATTACAAAACTGCAAAGATGCCAAATAGATACCTGACTTGCAAGGCATTTTCTTTCTTCTTTATCTATTGACAATCCCTTCTGAAAACAGAACAGGCCAAAAACCCCTCAACAATATTGAACTGACAGGCAGTATGGGCTGAGGCCTTTGAATGTATTTCAACAGGCAGTATTTTTGATTGAAGAAAAAGATGGTAACTGTATCTAACTTGTTCTTTCTGTAAAGAACATGCTTCAGGTGAAAAGAGGATTACAGTGCTGACAAACAAAATTTCTTTAAAAGTTCTTATGTTAGGCATCTAGACCACCAGCAGGAATATACACGTTAACACGAAGAGTATTGTACTGATCTTAAAAGTAAGCTTATCTGAGAACTCCTCTGAAGATAGATAATAAATTGGAGCAATGAATACTCTAATGTCTTGCTAATTAAATATGCCTTAGCACTGTAAACACACAGGTATCTTATCTTTTTTATCAAATCTGTTTCATAATCAATGTATAAATGCTTAAATAAGGAGCTCAGAAACAGAAGGATCAGTTCTGAGCATGTTACTGTCTAGCTGGTAAGACCCAAGGACTATTAAATTCTGTATCAGAAAAGTGGATGGTAGCTAATGCATTTTAATGCTCCTATTTGATGCATTCCACTCTACAACACAACTCCCCTATTCTGCTGGTAATACCACTCAGTACTATTTTTTTTGCTTGATTTCCATTCTGTCTTTAATATGCATATTAAATTTTTAAGACATAGCATACATTGTTACGTGAAATCTTTTAAAGTGTGAGTAGATACCAGGTGCTTGATATATATCCGAATAAATGCACATTTATTTACTTCAGTAAAGCTTTAACTGGATGTCTTAAAGACAATTTGCACAATCGTGGTATAGATTAAATGGTATAGTATCAAATTGTGGATTATGGACAGAAATTTATCAGCTTAGGAAGTTGATAGAAAAAAAATACCGCTTACAAGATGTTAAAACTTGTTTTGTACTTCTAACAACTAACTTGTACAATGTTTTCAGATCTAAGTCTTAATGCTGTTAATGATAGCTGTTTACACTGACAGCCCTTCTAACATTGAAGCAATTTTCTAAGGAAAAACGTCAAAACTGTTTTGAAATTCAAGTCTCCTAATTCAAGAAAGCTGGCAAAATTCAATAGAAGAAGGCTGACTGCAGCTTAGCAGCAGCCTCTTAAAGTTATCTGGTTGAAATTAGACAAGCTTTATGTGACTTTATCATAGCAAGTACTTATCAGCTGTTATGCATGTCATGTGTTTATTGCTGATGCTAACATAAGATCTTAATTGTTACTTGCCAGAAAAAAAAGAAAAAAGGAGTTGTCATGCCAGTCAATCTATAATTTCCATCTTCTCCTCCATTTTGCCCTTAAAAAAGTCAAAGCACTATTTTTGCCCTTTTTTTTCCCCAGTCACCTGGTACTTCTCTTCGTTTTCATGATCTTAAAAGTTTCTCGGATTGGTTCTTTAAATACTAGGCAGTAATTCTTCAGGCCCAGTCAATATGACAACACATAACTGTTTTCTAACCTGTTTTCCTTTCTCTAGGTAAGCTTTTCAGTCTCATTCATGTCAACTGCATAAGCGATACATTGGCAGCTGATTTTTTACTTTCTGAATCAGTTATCATTAAACTAAAAAATTCCAACACACAGATTGCAATTCTGAATCAAACACATGATCACTTGAGCCATCGTCTTTTAAGAAGTCAGCACTTTTGTTAGCAGCAATCTTTTACTAATGTATTTATTCTGTCAGTTGACAGCTGTATCTCATCTACATGCATCCTCATCTGTCAATACTGTTCTTCAGTGGTATATGAATTTCCACCTGCCCTTGTGTTTGAAGTCAATAAAATTCCTCATTTAACTGAGTTGGTTTCTTACTACAGCTAGATCTCTGTCTTCTGCATTCTTTCACTCGAGACTTTTGCATCTCCAAGGATGCATCTTACCTCCTCAGTTCCTCTTTTACCTCCTATTTGTCTTCTGTGAGATCTTACCCCTAGCAGTTTGCTGAAGTCTGCCTTCTTGAAATCCAGTGATTTTTATTTTGATGTTCTCGCTCCACCCTAAGAATCAAGAATATTTAATTTCACTGTCTTTCTTACACAATTTGTCTTAAACAATTGAGATATATTTTCTTCACTTGCTGCTGCTGCAGTCATTCTTGATCCCAGCAACCAGTTGCTAGAGAGTGTAACATTGTCCTAAATCAGACAGCAGTCAGATACTTCTAAGATCACCTAAACCTGAACACTACAACTCATCTGTGAATCAAGATTTGCATTTGATGAGTTCTTAAAATATGACACAACCTTCATGTGAGGAAAGTATTGTCATCCAGGAAGGGTGCTATTTATGTGCTGACGCACAAGTCCTACTGATGGTCTCTGAGAAGCTCTTTCCTGAGTCCTAAAACAAATTAAATACTGCACAGACCTTACTAAATTTATTCATAAACTGCAGCCAGGAAAAACTGCACATATCCTTTTGGCCTTGTAGTAGAGTTACTCAGTAAGGTGCAGGAATCAGTGAGTTCTCAAACAGTTTATATCCCTATCTAAGCATTTTTACCTAAAGAAGCTGGAGATGGTAAATCTGAATCTCACCTGCATGTGCAAACATTAATCACTAAGAGAGAATTGGTTTTTTTGCACCAAAGCAGGCTCATAACGAGCAACCATGCTTTATCTCAGAGTATTTTATCAACAAAACTGGAAAGCATTACCGAGAATTCTTAAAGCAACACAGTTTCAGCTCACTAAGCTTAAGTGGCAGAAAAAATATTATTCACTGGTACTACACAAGCCACATTGTCATAGCTTATTCCTTCACAAGACTATACACATACTGTACTCATGTACACAAACTGCACATTTTGTGATGCTTCCCTTGCATGGGAGTATCATGGAAAACAGTGGCTAAATCAAAAGATCAGAATAGATGGACAAAAAAACCCCAATTACGCAGAGTGTATTTTATTTTCTGAAATTTCTGCATCTCTGGAAACAAGGAACATTTCTGCTAGTGGTAATCTCTATTGAAAATTTGGGTTTGGAGAAAGCCAATCTTGCATATTCAACAATTTTAGGAGGGGCCTTTCAGATTCCAGGAGGAGAGCTCTGCTCTTGGATAGAGCAGGGCTGTGCTGTTCGGCAGAGCCTGGAAATTCTGAGTATTGCATTAGATTAGCCCCAAGTTTAGATCCCTATGGTTCTTATCATTTAATTGTGTTACTTTAATTGTTTTTTACAAGTTAAATTAAAAACCCAAAACCACCACTGTAGCTTCTCATGAAGCATTTTTCAATTATTCTTTTCCCAAAGAAGAACCAGATCCATTTAAACTATTCTCAGAACTCCCTGTGACAAGGCTGCTTCAAAACTTGGATTTTTATATTGCTAACATTCACTAGAAACAGCCACGTTCTTAATCAGTTTTTAATGAACAACATAAATCAAAATAAACCTAAAAGATGCCACTGGAATGAAAAAATGCACTTTTCCAAAGCAGTTTTATGGAATAGAAGATATCCATACTAATTCTTAAGTGACTTCAAAAGACAGAAGAGGAAATAACTATTTTACTTTCTGTATGTCCCTTATAGACTTTCTTCTGTAACATACTGACTATTCACGGTCTAAGTACAAAAAGCCACTGCTAAATCATCCAGTTCCAATTCAGTGTGAAGATCCACACAATTTGCTTAGCTCATTCTTAAGCTTCACCTCTCATCTAAAGCTTTCCTGTTCCTGAGTATTCACACTATCTCGTGTGAAAGAATTTTGTCTAATTCAAAATCTAAAGAGATCTTTTTTTTTTGTGCATCACTGCCATCGTGATTACCTCTGTATTTTAAACTAAATAAAGTTTACAGGCTGTAAGAAACAAAACCAATTTTGAGTTCTGTTGTGTTTCTTCATAAAGAATTGGCAGCCTTGTCTAACAGACTTGCCAACAATCAAAGAGGCAATACCACACTTGTAATACAGTTATATTAGTACTGCAAAACAGACATTTATAATTGAAACAAACTTGTGAACCATGGAGGTTATTTACTCCCCAAATCAAATATATGTTATTTATTGACTCTTACAATCATTGCTTATTAGTCCTGTACTCATCTCGATATGCAAAATACCATCTAGACAAATTGCCTCTTGCCCCCAAAAACTTTAAACTGAAGAAAAAATACAAAAAAGTATTGTCAGGAAAAAAACAGGGAGAAAGAACGAACACTGGTGTATCTAACTGCTCCTCAATAAATGGTGTCTTAAAAGTAACAAAAATAGCAAAACAGTAAGTGATAATGAAGTAAATGTTACCAAGTGCTTGCACTTAAGTCACTTAAAGAGGTCAGATAAGTGTCCACATAGAGATTTCATAGAATCACAGAAGAGCAAGGATTGGAAGAGACCTACCCAAGCACAATCACCTAGGCCAGGCCACACGGACAAATCCAGGTGGGTATTTTAAGTCTTTAACAAAGGAGATTGCACAGCTTCTCCCAATTTCAGTTGTAAGCCAATCAGTAATTAGTCTGGAGAGAAAGGAAGGAAATAAAGTATCTACTAGATTGGTTCTTTGTCGTAAAAGCTCATCATAAGACTGTTTTGTACAGCTTAAGCAACATTTGTGACTGTGACTCAGCAGTAACTGAGTCTAAATGGAAAAAAAACGACAAAAACAAAAAAAAAAACCAACTAATGCAACATATCTCAACTTAGATTAAAAAAAAAAAATCAAGTTGAAACTAGCAACTTCAACAAGACTTTTGACACTACCTCCTCAGGTAAGTGCAAGAAGTGTGGATTAGAAGAGTGGACTGTGAGATGGACTGAGAACTGTCTAGAGCTCAGAGGGTTGTTATCAGCAGCACAGAGTCCAGCCAGATGCCTGCAGGTAGCGGTGTTCCCCAGAGGTCAGCACTGGGTCCAGTCTTGTTCAACATCTTCATCAACCTGTGTAGGGGGTGCAGGGTACCCTCAGCAAGCTTGCTGATGATAAAAAACTGGAAGGATTAACTGGTACTCTGAAGGCTGTGTGGCCACTGAGACCTGGACAGACTGAAGACCTGGGCAAAGGGGAACCTAATGAGGTTCAGCAGGAATAAGTGTAGAGTCCTGCGCCTGAGGAACAACACCACCATGGACCAGTACAGATTAGGGGTTCACCTGCTGGAAAGCAGCTTCGTGGAAAAGGACCTTTGGAGTCCTGGTGGACAGTAAGTTGTGCTCTTGTGGCCAACAAGGCCAGTGATACCCTGGAGTGCATTAAGAAAAATGTGTCAAGCACTTTGAAGGAGATTCTCAGCCCCCTGTACTCTGCCCCGATGAGACCACATCTGGAGTACTGTGTCCAGTTCTGGACTCCCCATTTCAAGAGCGACAGGCATATACCAAAGAGAGTCCAATGGAGTGCCACAAAGATGATTAGGGGACTGGAATGTCTGTCTTACGAGGAAAAGCTGAGAGACCTGGGGCTGTTTAGTCTGGAAAAGATAAGACATTCAGATATTTATAAATATCCAAAGGGTGAGTGTCAAGAAGGGGGCAGTCTTTTTCAGTGGTGTCCTGTGATAGGACAAGGGGCAATGGACACAAACTGAAACACAGGAACGGGCTGTGGAAAGAGGTTGTGGAGTCTGCTTTCTCTGGAGACTTTCAAAACCCACATGGATATGTTCCTGTGTGGCCTGCCCCAGGTTGCCCTGCTTTGGCAAGGAGGTTAGACTAGGTAATTTCCAGAGGTCACTTCCAACCCCCACCATTCTATGATTCTATGAATTGTTTTGTCAGAATGAATTCTTGCTTTGGTGCACAGTTCACAAAGTTCTCCTGATCTGAACAGTAAAACGAAGACACTGCAAAGACACAATTTTACAGTGCTACATTTGGAACAACTTANACCCACATGGATATGTTCCTGTGTGGCCTGCCCCAGGTTGCCCTGCTTTGGCAAGGAGGTTAGACTAGGTAATTTCCAGAGGTCACTTCCAACCCCCACCATTCTATGATTCTATGAATTGTTTTGTCAGAATGAATTCTTGCTTTGGTGCACAGTTCACAAAGTTCTCCTGATCTGAACAGTAAAACGAAGACACTGCAAAGACACAATTTTACAGTGCTACATTTGGAACAACTTAAAATGGTCTGGAAGCCTAAAGGAATAGCACACATCCTTTTCAACAGATAGATGATGTTCATACTTCAGTTGGGTTTTCTTTCATTGCTGAGAGAGGCGTCAAGCAGTAACAATTCACTCTGCTTCCCCAACAATTGTTTAGTCTTCCGCTAAATATCCAGTCATAGAGGATAAATAACTGCTACAGGAGCCTTGACTCTTGCATAAATAAAAGTGTAACTTTATGGACCTCATTGCATTCACGGCCCAGTGCCTAAAGAGAACAGGAACTGTGAAGAATTTACTTTTTAGTCCATGTGATTTTAGAAGATTATTTTATAAACTGTAGATATTCTTAATATTTTTAATTGATTTATTCCTATCTTATTTCATATACAGGAAATTTCAAAAATACTACTTTCAAGAAAAGCAAACTAGAATTTCTATAGATCTTCTCTTGTAGCTATATTTAGATAGCATTAAGAACAAGGCAAAACAATTTTAGAATGTATGTTACAATGTATTTAGGATGAAGAAAGAAACAGAAGAACCCTAACTAGAATATCTAGCTCACATTTTGTTACAATAAGCAAGGTCTCAATTACATTTCTATGAACACGCAGGGCATTCAAAGTGAACTAAGTATATAAATCTACACTCATCAGAAGAAGTAAATTTTCAAAAGCACTGAAAGAAGAATGCTGTGAGAACAGTGCCATATGAAGGTATCGCTTTTGTCTCAACTTCAGTATCAGCTATTCATGTTTCTTTCCCTTGCGTTATCATGAAGTAAAAAACAAAATCCAATTAAACAGGAAAAGAGGATGGCAGCAGAACTCACTGCTGTATGTGAGGACACAGCTGGAACATCCTAGCATTGTCATCACAATCAGAAATTAACTTCCAGAATTATGAATAAACTACTAGAGTCTGAGGCTATACAACTGAGAAAATTCCAAATAATTAAATATAGTAGACTGGAGTCTTTTGAGACAGTGATGATCTTTTCCCCTTGTCAAGTCAAACAGTAGAACCTGTACTGAATACAATGAAATATAAATTAAGATAACTCACTGCTGGAGACATTGTGCAATGCATTAAAATTTATCATGTTTTTAAAGCACAGAAGGTTAGTGGAGTAATTATCAGCCAGTGTTTTATGAGAAAAATCTTTTCACCTATGCAGAAGTTCCAGCTAACTACTTTTAAAAAAACTCGCTTTTTGCAGGGAATACAAATGTTCCGTCAATTAATATTTTGCTGATGGAAATTAAATGGTGTGCATGTACAGATACAGGCCATGCCTGTGCACTAGTTTGGATACCAATTTAAACAAAACCTCCACCCCAGCTGCCTTATTTGTAACTATTTGACAGGCTCCACTCTGAACATGCAGGCAAGTAGCTGTTTCTACGGCCATAACGTGCCTTGCTCGCAATGCAACCACACGTGGTAATTCCACCTTTGACTTGTGAAGCCTCACTTCATTTGGGAGGATTGTAGATGTCTACAGGAAATTAACAGCAAGCTGCAAATCTGAGATGAACAATCAGTGAAAGACACAAGACTGAGCTATACAGAAACAGATGAGAAAACATGTTTTTTTCCCTCCTGAGAATAGTAGTATCCTGAACTTCTAAATGAATTTTTGCAGAATACATTGATGACTAATACTCATGTTTGCTGTGTGCCAAAGAAAAGAAAGGCATTAACTTCACTGAAAATACCTTTCCTGAAGAGTTCAAGGCCAGCTAAGGTTTGCCATTGGGCAAGAAGAAACGACTCATCTGGTAGAAAAAAAACAAACCATCTGCAAAATACAAATGATAAACTATGGAAGGATCACAGACATAGTACTACTTGCTCTTGTCAAAAACTAGCAGTGACTGTGTGTGTCATGTGGTTTTAATGTCCAGTAACATTCCAGAGTTCACTGAAGTACAGGGGAGCAGAATGGTTGTCTAGTTAGATAAGCATCACTGATTGCAAGCAAATAACTACTGTAGGTTACTTCTAAGAATAAAACCTTTTATGTGAAGTTCCCAGCTTGAGGCATCTGTTCCTTTTTCTAAATCAGAGTTACTATGTAATCTTAAATCCTTGTGTACGTTAAGGCAATGGCCATGGCGCACTGAGGCATACAAGTAATCCAAAACTCTTGATAAGAATCTTCTAATAATCTTAAAACCCTTAGAGTTTCTCTTTGGATTTTCAATACGTATCTTTAAAGTTAAAGAGAAGAAAGAAGGTGAAGATTGTGGTTGTATTTGATAAGCAATTCATGCTTATCTTCTCACGTTCAGATGACATTTCTATATATACAATTGTATTGCTTTTCTGGTTGCTTTCAGTGTCATAATGCAGACCCCAATCCCAGAAGTGTCCATGTGTTTTACTTCTACCAAATAAGCAACCCTACAGACTTGAACAGAACTTGGGCATGGATCTATTCCACTGGCAACAGTAAATTGAATTAAATTTCTTCAGGAACAAGATTTAGCATGCTAGAAACATATACAAATGTGACATTTAAATATTCAAGAATGCCATTTGCATCAAAGAAGCCCTAAGAATATGTAACAAGAAGTACAAAATAGAAAAAAGAAACTGGTATTTCCAAGTCAGAAGAAACACTGGAGTGCTGGACAAGAAGGCACAGCAAAGGGATTAATATTTATTCATGGACAAATTTAATCAATGAAAACCCTCTTTTCTAAACTAAGTAGCTTTGTTTTTAATTCTCAAAGTCCAAGACAGCTGTTTGAATATTTTCAGTCTCTGCTTGCATGTCCAAAACATGCCTTGAATAGCACAGATATTATTAATTCTGTAATTAAGAGGAAAGGAAGGAAAGTTAACTCACTGGTAGTTTATTTTAGAATATTCTGAAGATTAATGTCCATAGCTGGTAAAGCAGTATAAGCTCTAGGGGTCAAGAAAGACTTACGCACTTGCTTTTAAAAATAGAGATAAAGCTGAAGATGAAGATTTGGTTCAGTGGACAGAATATATCTGTATTATCACTGAAAAAAATCAATTAGAAACTAATTAGAAACAAACTTATGGTTTGGTTTGTGCACCTCTTCCTAGAAAGTCTGGTTAAGATAATGTATTCTGAACCAAATTAATGCCTATCTTTCCTGTCCTACTCTTTGTTTAATGACCTTACAGACCTTGACTTCACTACTTCTAATTAGGAGAGCAGTTGCCAGGTTTTCACTTTCAGAATACAGATAGTGTTATTATCTGTATGTGGGACTAGGTTCTGCAGTACACTGGGACTGCTTCTCCAAATAAGCTATTTTGACATAAATTCTATTAATGGGAAGCATTTGTTTCCTTAACGTAAACTGTGTGTTCTCTAAAAACTATCCATGCTTGACAATGAAGTTCTACACAACTTTGGTTACAGAGACATGTGCAAGGTCTTGAAGTCTCTCTAACACTTACTGGACTTTGAAATAGAAAGACTTTTAAAAGGACCAATAATTGAAACCTTACAGAAGCAAGCTGTCCAAAGCCATGCTTAAGCACCTTTATTCATCTAGGGCATTTCTAATCCCAACCATTTTGTCACACCTTCAACTTCAATCTCTTAACTTTCACATCTATTCATGTGTACCAATCAATGCCCCTTCAGCCAGGAAGCAGTGTAAAGCAAATAGATTAGTACCAGTTCTTATGCATAATCTCTTTTAATGTCTAGGAAAGACTAAGAAACAGAAGTCTAAAGGTAAGCTCTAAAATCCATAGAAAGGCATCTGTCTCCTTTTTTTGTTTGTTTTGTTACATCTGGCCTTTATGCCTTCCCATCACAGGTTAAAAATATGTAAGTACAGGTGAAACATTATTGAAATAAGAAATAAGAGTTTAAATATGCTAAGTCAGAAACTTCAAAACCAATACTATTAGAAAGTGTTTTGGTTCAACTGTGTGTTATGTTGATGTGAAACAAATTCACATTTCCTTACTGAGAAATTTTACTGCACTTAAGTAATTCTCTTCAAAAATACACTTCTCATGGTTTTATATCAGACAGTTTATAATTGAAAGATTAGAACAATTTGTTTGGGTTGAAAAGACATTACAAAACAAAGCACTTAAAATTATTGAACAAAATATTACAGCCAAGTATTTTGGATACTTGAAACGACCTTTCTGAGGTCATAATTCAAAGAATGTGATACCTGACAAGAAGTTTAAAAAAGGCTAACAACCCTCAAATATGTATTTTCTTTTTTAAAGCAAGGCTGCAAACTACAAAAATGGATAGAGTTGAGCAGAGCAAATAAATATATTACGAAGTGAGGTACGATAGCATTGAAGTGCTATGGCAGATTTCTGCGTATTCAAACTTATTTCAGATCAACTGCTTTGAAGTTTGAGATCAGCAGACTGCTTGCTGCAATCTTACAACCCTCTGTTAGATGTCCAGTGGGCACAGAGAAAATACATTCAATTAGGCAAGAACTAGCAACATGATCAGATATGAGTAAGCATACCTGGCAATTTAGAAGGCAAACTGTAAGTAAAAATGCAAGCATATAACCTATAATAAATACATTTCCAAGCATTTTAACATTATGGGTATTTTTAAAAGAATTTAAACAATAAATGCAACTATTTTATACAGAACTGTACCATTTATTATACACACAAGTATATCAGTTCCCTTTGTTTACAAAGGCTGGTTACAGATATATGGAATGTTACAGTACCATCTTGCATAAAATTTTAGTACAATTTGTACTTCAAAAAAAGGGTGCAAAACACCAGCCTAATAAATCTGAATTGAAATAGTTTTAATTACATCATTAACACATACACAACAAGCTGTACATAAGCCCACTTTTCAACCACCACTTCAAGATACTGTAGCAAGTACATTAGATTATAAACGATTCCAACTATTCAGTTAAATTTATTAAAGGTTTGCACTGCTACTCACTCTGGAACCTTTGAGATATAGCCTGTGTTCATGAATGACTGAGCTCTTGTTAGTACAGTTAAAAGGCAGTCAGCACTGGTTGCCGAAGTACTAGTCACAAGAGATTTCCTCAGGGAAACTTCACCCAGGAACAAACATTTTTGGATACTTTTTTTTTTTTTTTCCCCTCTCCTTCAAGAATTTAAAAAAAAAGAGTTTTATGGGGTCAAGATTCTCCATTCTGTACCTTGGATGCTGGTGGATGCATGAAGTCCTTAAAGGGAACCAGTGCCTCTTTCAGAGCAGAGCACACTTCCGAGGATGAGCAGGTGATACATTCTACTAAAGTCGGGTACAAGGCAATAACTTGTCCCCATGTGTTAGCGTCAACTGCAACAAAGAAAAGATTAAATCATTTACTGCTATCCAGATTCTTACAACAGATTTTTTTTTCAACACTTGTATAAAGAAGGGCACACTCATGTGGTACCTAGTGCTATATAGACACTGCAACTATACAGGGCTCTTAGATATGATGTAGGATTTTTGCAGGAGAGCAACATTTTTTTTTTCCAGCAGCAGTAGCTGGAAGCCAGATGGAATATCCACAAAATGGTGCTACACACCTGTGTTTCTGCATACGAGTCATTCATTGTATTTTCTGGAGGAAGAACTGACAAATTGAAGATACTACTTTTACTGAATCTGTAATGCACATATATTTCCTGCCTGCTTTCCTCAGCTACTGACAGGGAATTGGACACACATTTTACTTTTGGAATGTTGTCAGCAATGAGGCCATCTATTAATTCCAAGAGCCGCAGAAAGCAGAGGAAGAAATCCTAGACCAATACAGAAAAATAGCCATGGTAAAGTTTGTTCATGCTAACAGGTGAAATTAAACATTGTAGCACGAATCTTACTTATTACATCACTTCTCTGCTTAGTTATCTTTTAGATCTGTTTTCAAAAGCAAACAAACCGGTGATTTCAGACACCATTATTAATTCTCATAAAGAAACAAAACTATTAAAAGCCAGAAAAAAATCAGAGTAAAGTGATTCTCTAATTTATTAATCCGATGTTTCTCTTAATAAGAAAAGTATGCAGGAGGTTTGCCAATGCTGCCACATGTGGACCAGGTGAAAAATTTCTCTCATTGCAGGAAGAGGGTTGTAGGGAACAGTCCAGCTGAGCTGGCTACTCTACCCCTCAAAAAGAAAAGCCCACCAAAGTAGCATTTCAGTTGCCTTCAGGGCTCACTATAGTTTAGCTCTCATCCTTTTGCCTTGGAATCCACGTTATCACAAAACTGGCTGCTCACTGATGCTTTCAGGGAACCCACCTTCTGCTGTGCTTTTTTCTGGAAAGGCTGGTTGGTTGGTTTGTTTCAGAACTGAAAAGGTTTTTTCTGTTTCTCATAATACCAAAAGCAGGGAGGTAAAGGGAAGTGTCATATATGCAGTTTTGTCAGGATTGCAGAGTACAATACAGCTGGTTTAACCGAGACTTTTCTGCCTAAGTTCTCTGGTGGGAACTCTATGTATACAGTAGGTGCATCTTACAGGAGAAACAGCATGCATGATTAGAAAAGTCTTCCATTTAACTCAGCTCTTTAAATGTATTTGTCAGCCATTTACTTGGGCATCACTGAGCTAAGACTTCTTCCTCAGTATGGGGTACAGAAGGTGCTAGAGCAGAAAAGGAAGGAAAGCAAGATCACATGTTTAAGTATCTAGCAGCCTGCCCATGTGTTTAACTTGTACATCCATTTAATAGCAGGGTGCACCTATGTGAACACGATCCACAGTGATCTATAAAGGTATCAGGAGAAGAAAAACTGACATTTAAGAATTCCATTGAAATTTTATTGAAGGTTTCTTTTGTTTGTTTCTAGAAGACATCAAACTCTATCTTAAGAAAAGACAGCTCAAACTGAAGTCTTCTATTTTATTAAACATAGCTTAGAATTTAGTACCTTTAGGTACACTTCATGTGTTGTTTTTCTGTCTACCTGCCACTAACATACAGACAAAATTACATAATACTAAATCTTACAGATTACACTAAATACCTCTTTGTGGCAGACAGTGTTATCTTATTTAGAACCATGTTGTTTAACAGTAACTTACCATTTTCAGGCTGTGTTTTTTTAAGTGAATCTATGAGGGTACTGACAGCTTTTAAAACAAATATGATTTCTGTTACTTGTTGCCTACAAAGGGGGAAAAAAGCAAACAATCAACTATTCATTTTTATCTCAGGAAGCTACATTTTCTGTGAAACGGACAACATTAAAAAAAAAACCACCACATAATAGGGAACACTTTGAAGGAAGCCTACTGAAAGAAGATTAAGAGATTACCATTTGTCTTTTAAGTTTCGTACCATCATTACTGTCATCTCAGCTAGGATAACTTTATATTTGATACTGGAAAAAATAACACTGTACATTCAGTCTTAAAATACTCATGTTCATGATTAACTGCTACATGGAAATAATCAATTTCATCATTCATGATCAAAGCATTTCAAAAGTTAAGTGAAATAATTTTAATGTTATAGAATTTCCTGGTGCTTTAGTCAACTTTTCTGTTTCAAGAGCAACTAGTTCAGTAATAATTCAGTGTTGCTGTTTGGATATTTTATCTCATTTTTGAGGAGGCTCTCCACATCTCAATTTAGGAACTACACATAGCTCTACAGGGAATTAAGGGAAACCAGATTTCAGAAATACTGTGTTATCAGTAACTGAAAATGTTAGTTAGCATGTCACATTCCTATTGTCTATGGTAACAGCACTGAATACAACCATTAATTTTTAAAGCATTTTCAACAACAACAAAAAAAAAAGGTATCCATATTTTCTTTAAAATGTCTTATTCACAAACACTTCCCCATCTTTAAAATTCACACACACGATACTGTTTTAATGACTGAGTGATATTTTGCATGCAACTTTATTCTCATGAAGTGCTGGTGATATCTTTTATTTCCTGAAGACGATACATACCGTGGAAGAGGACATTTGCCACTCAGTCTCTCATCTTCTATGTAGCGATGCAGTACATCCTGTGACCTTTTCAAGAGCACAGAGAGTGCCATTCTAGAGATATAGCCTTCCTGAGGAGTTGTGACTTTATTACTGAATGAAAACTGGAGCAGTGTTTCAAAACACACCTTAGAAAACTCCTCTCTCATTCGAATATCTATTTCAGCTTCTGTCAAAGTAAAACATCACATTTAATTGTGCAGCATGCCTGCCAATACAGTAAATGTTGCACTTAGGTTTATTATATATTCCAAAAAGTTTGTCTCTCCTCCAGTATTAGAAAAGGTTAATACTTATAAGAAGAAATATTAGAAATACTAAGATGTCCCTGGAGACATTCAAGGTCAGGCTCGACAAGGCTCTGAGCAACATAGTCTATTTGAGGATGTCCCTGCTGACTGCAGAGGGGTTGGACTAGATGACCTTTGGAGGTCCCTTCCAGCATGGACCATTCTATGATTCTATGAAAACGTGGCTCTGCAACCATCACAGAAATTCCAAAAATAAAAGATAAAATACACAACACATTCAGTAAGGTGTTACCTATTTGACATTGGTTTAGTAATAAAATATATAAAATCAATTAAAAAAATACCCAGCAATCCCGGTTCTACATTTTAAGTACTAATATTTGGTACTGTACAATCAAAATATTTTTGTCTGCAACAGCTTATATGTAAAATTTTTCCTTCCTTCCAAGAAAACATGTATAACTTTTTCTTAAAGGCAGAGAAAGTATCTGGGTAGGTACACCATATAGTTACGCTAAGGTCACTTAGCTTTTAAGAACAGGATATTATGAATGCCTTACAACTGGCTAAAATTACTGTCAGGACTATTTCAGCTGGCACAATGCAAATTAAACTATCCAGAAAGTATAAAGTAACACAAGTACAATATTATATATGCTACTGACCTAGAAGTAAGGAAGTAGGTTTTAGAAGAATTGCAAGTATCACTCAGCAACTTTCATGAAATAAAAATAGTTTATAGAAGCAAGCTGCGTATCAAACAGTCTGTACTGAATACATGCCATGGAATTTCAAGTCTTGAACAAAATAAATACCCTCAACATTTTCATTACTTTCTAGTAGATTTAAACACCAGATCTTGTTATTCAGGTACCATACCTGTGAAGGAGGATGACTGAGAATGTATTGAGCCTTTATTGAGCATAGTCATTATCTGACCAACAAATTCCTTAGGAATAAAGTTAGCATATGGCAGTATCTCTGTGCTTATAAGCTGCACCACCTGAAATAAATTAAATATATTTATATTTGTTCTCCGAATATTAAAGTGGTAATTCTAATGTGAAGAAGATAGAAACATTAAACAAGAGATATGCTTAATGAAACTTAGTAAGATCTCTCAATGATAGCTTTTAAGTTTTGTAGATATGTCCAAAAACTGCGGTCTTACATGTAACATTATACTTGAAATAATAAACTTATTTCCCCTCACTGTTGTCAGACATCCTGAAGCAGAATCACTCAGATATCACTTGGATAGATGTCCACTGACATTTGAAGTACGTTCTTCCAATTGAATTTATGGTTTTGAAAAGAGAAGACCTGAAATGTTAGGAAACTTCCTCTAACCCAATTCAATATCCTCATAATGACATAAAATCATGTATCACATGTTTACAATGTGACATCTGCAAAGCACAACAAGTGAGTTAATTATCTAAACAAGCTTAAGGCAATGCACATCAACTGAAATGTTTTCTATCCTTGGTCTTGATGTGGTCCCACTTAGGAACAAAGTGGGTTTAGATCTCCATAAATTAATGCACTAGATCTCAAAAAGAGTTCTGCACACTTCAGACAGAACTGCTCCCACTTTTCATCCAGACATCTTTGTGGCTTTCCGGCTGCCACTCTGGAGAGATGACAAGCGATCAAACTCACAGATACTGCCATGTTGTCTCTCCAACTTCTTTTTCTTTGTACCCTTAATCCCTGGTCTGCCGTGTCTCTTAGTCCTGGAGTGAAAGGAGACCATTCCCTCTTCATTCCAAGTATAATCTCTCAATTTCTTCATCCTTATGTGGCCAAACGTGACTCTCTTACAACTACAGTGATCTCTGTACTGCACAATCAAGGTATCATTTCTTCATTCATGCACAAACCTTTTAGCATTGACAAAACATCAAGAGGGTACAAATGTCATTGTTGACTAAATGCGCCCCCTCAACACATAAGGCACTCACTTTAGGTTTAATTGCCAGTGTCCTCCATGGTTTGCAATTACCTGGGTAATTGCTTGGCAATAACTTAATAACTAAAATCCAATAATGGGTTAGAGGCAGAAACATGTTCTAGTTCAGTCACTCTTCGCTGTTTTAAACTTGAGTGGACAGTAGTTGTTTGGAGCATGCTGCTTCCTACTTTCTGCATAACTGAAGCAGTCAAATTCTCAGCCCATGAATAGCTTATCTTGTTTTCAAAAAGGAAAACAATACCACAGAAAAATAATGAATAGATAACTTTCAAACAAATTATTTCATAACCAAATGCAATCTGTGAATATAAGTGTCTCATTATGTTTGACAGTGTTATTTCTTATAGTCTCCTTACCTCAACATCAATGCTTTCATTCTTCTGAAATTCTTGAATGGAGAGATTATCAGGTGGTGTACTAGAAATAAACATACTTTGTTATAGTTTTTAATTCATGTGTATAAAGATAAGTATGAGGAAATACATTACACTTAAAGCTTTCACACGCATCAAGTTGGTACTATCATATACTACCAATTAACAGTTTAGAATAAAATCTTATGAATAATGATGAGAAAAATTATTCAAATGAAAAAAGGTAACTCTTCAATTTTAGTGGTTTACTACAACTAATGGACCTGCTTAAGGACTTGCATTAGGGAGCACCTGTGCTACAAGGACAGGCTGAGGGAGCTGGGGTTGTGCAGCCTGGAGAACAGGAGGCTCCAGGGAGACCTAACAGCAGCCTTCCAGTACCTGAAGTGGGCGTACAAGAAGGCTGGAAACAGACCACTTAACAGAGGCCTGTGGGGATAGGACTAGGTTCTTTACTATGAGGGTGATGGAACACTGGAACACGTTGCCCAGGGAAGTGTTTGGGCCCCATCCTTGGAGATATTAAAAGTGAGGCTTGACAGGGCTCTGCGCAGCCTGATCTGTTGAGTTGAGGATGCCCCTGCTGACTGCACAGGGGGTTGAACTAGAAGATGACCTTCAGAAGTCCCTTCCAACTCAGACCATTCTATGATTCTATGATCACCATTTTTCCTATGCATCTCATCTTGTATGTGCAAAAGTCATAGTATCTGTTTAGATGAGTCTGTAAGGGTCTCATCAGGGAATCAGACTTTATTACATTTTACTTTTTTTCTTACTATGCGAGACAAGAGACATTTGATTTTAAGCAGCACATCCATAAAAAACTGTTAGTTTACATTTTCTTCTGCACTAATGAAAGACGTTTTTCAATAATGGGTCATTGCTTTGTCTTTTTCCGTGACAACTCAAATGATATATTTGTTCTCAAATAATATTATGAAGAGAGAACCACATTTTCCAAACAATAGACCATTTTCAAACAATTCTTAAGAAATTCAAGATTTTTTGCACTTCTTCAATTATATATATTTAGTTACAAATGAAACATCCAGAATTGACTCAAGCACGAAAATTAGCCAATACTTTACAATATTCTACCTTACGTGCTTGTAAATTCAGAGATCTTGTATCATTCAAGAATTTTATGCCAACCATCAGTAATGCAGTTTTCTCTGGTGAAGTTTTATCTCATTTATTGAGGCCTTCCTTGTGCTTACTGGACTACCCATTCAGTGAATTAAATTTCCTTTCCTATGCTAGATTATACTGCTAAGTTATTTGGCTAACTTCCTCAGCAGGAAAGGAGGAGTAGGAGGAAAGGTTGGACGAGGCCTTGCGTAACCTGTACTAGTGGGAGATGTCCCTGCCTATGGCAGGGGGTTGGAACTAGATGACCTTTGAGGTCCCTTCCAACCTTACCATTCTATGATTCTATGAGTAAATGTCTCCCATTTAGACAGCAATCAACTATTTAAGCTCATGTGCCCACATTGGTGTTTTAATTTGATCAGACACAGGCTTTTCAAGTTAAAATAGATTTTCAATTAAACTGAACACACACACACACAAAAAAGTACTCCAAATTCTCATAGATGCTTGCATAAGCTACTTTCAAATAAAAAAAAAAAAATACTGAAGTGATCACTCTGCAGCTGATGGGTCCTCATCATGAAGTGTTTTGCTTTACAGATCTGCTTCTACTGCACTTGGAGGGGGAAATATAAAAATAAAAATTATAGAAGGTAATTCACACAACAGACAAACTCGTTGTTTGCTTATAAACTGATAATCATAGGATTGCCTGCTAAAATCTACATGGAATAAACATAGCACTCACAACGTAATTTGAAGGAAAACCTATGCAATCTGTGGTATGAGAACTTTCTGAGCTATGTAAATTGGAAGGCTGGAGAGACATGTAATGAAAATATTGCCATGTGGTCATCTTGCACTCTTTCTTAGGTATCCCACTAATCCAACAAAACCAGCAGATCCATCTAGATATATGTCTGTTCTGATCTAGTTCCACTGTTCCTGCTTTTCTGAGATGAAGTGGAACTTGCAATCCTCTTGCCTAGGTTTCGACAAGATTGTGGTTTCAGTTTCTCCACAGTGTTTAATTTGCACTGGAGGTAACCTGTTACTAGAGCTAATGGAATAACAAGTAGCATTAACGACCAAATTTAGAGAGGTGTTATATACAGTCAATATAGTTTATTATATTAAATTCTCTCCTTTTCCCATAATTTACTTTTTGTCTTACAGAATAACTATGTAACATTTTCAAATGATTGGGAAATTTGACCACTAGAAAGGAATGATCAGAAACATTGGAAGGAAGATTGCCTGTGGTACTCAACTTGCTGCTATAGTATACGTTTGTGTGTTATAATGCATCTTAAATTAGACAATGCTCTTTTTTTTTCCCTTCCTCCAGAGATACCATCTGATTAAGTACACAGGATGGTCACTACTAAGAAGGGAAGGAAATTATAAGGTCAATCTGCCACAGGATTCTTTGCCTAATTTATGGCAGCAGAGGCAGATGCAAGGAAAACAGAGTTCTGGGCTGAACAAAGAACCAAGCTGTTGTGCAAGCAGAGGAATCGGTGCAGTACTGCAGTGACAGGCAGAATGGCATTCTTTGGCTTATTTCCAAACTATCTCCCTAGCCCCCAGCTTTTCCTCCACCCCATGTCCCTCTCCAGGAAACAACAGACATGTGGTGGTAGTACAGAGCTAAACACGTGCTCTCTGGCAAGGCAGCTGCCAAACCTAGGGTTGTGGACCTGTGCCAGCCTTGTTCTCATAAGGGTACTTGTCTGGGTCTGTTTTCTCCATCTCACTGCCAGTTTAATGAAAGGAACCTTGGAGGCTTCTAATCTCATTCAGATCTGGTTAGTTTAACTAACAGTCATAGGGTTCTCTTTCCAGTGCTCCTTCATACTGCTGACCAAGTCAAATAAGATTTTTCCAAGACAGGCTCTCTTAACTTCTAAGTGCTTAAAACGAGACAGCTGAAGTTCAGTCTGCACACCTACAGCTAATCTTCGGTTTTGACAATTAGATCAGTATGTTCTTGCCTAGAAAATAAATACATCTCCCTTCCTGAAAGGGACTTCATGCAGATAACTTCAACAATGCTTGTGTTACGACTAGAAAAATCAAACACTATATTATTGGTTTGTGTGTTAGGCAGTCAGGAATTTTTGAGTTTTATATGTTGAAAACGAATACAATATTAAGTTCATTTAGTACCTTTTGCAACATGAGAGGCTAAGCAAAATTTTAAGAGAGTAATATAAGCTATTATGATGCATACAAATACAGGCCATGTTGAAATACATGGAAAGCTTTCTTTCTGACACTTTTAATTTACAACTGACTAACCTTCTGAGCTGAGGTTTACTTTTAAAAGGTGTTAAGACCTTTCTGTCCAGTCATCCATACATGATCTGCCATACATACTACAGATTATGCTACATAATTGTTCATGTAGCAAATTTATCCCAAGTACCTAGCTTTTTTTTTTTTTTTTTTTTTTTTAAGGTATCTATACGAAACATCTATCTATAGACCAGAAGCTTTGCTGGTCTGATGCAGTGCAGCCAAAGTGTACCAGAAGGGTCAAGAGCTAGGGAGAAAAGCAGCAGTGTGATGTAGACTATTGCTATGCACAGGCTTTCCTAGGTACAGAGCTTCCAGGTGCTGCCCACTGTTTAGGGAGAGCTTTGGAACCAAACAACAAAGAGCTGACAGCCACCCAGAGTCCTGCTGTGCACAGCAGCACACTGCTCTGAAGCATCTTTTCAGAGAGTATTGATTTAACTGCCTCATGTGTGCACAGACTTCTGCTCTACTAAATTATATATACACACACGTTTGTTGAATTTTATTTTGTGTAATGGCTTGACATGCTTCCGTGAAAGCCTCTGGGAAAGAAGAACAGTATGAAATAATAAACAGACCAGCCTCTTACTAGGAGACAATTTTGTGTAAATTAAGTTACATGAAATGTATTAATTTTTAAATGGCATTTGATTTATAATAAAAATCAAGATCATTGAGCCTCCTCAGCTGCAGCTTGCTGGCTTGGGTTTGTTGTGGTTTTTTTTTTTTTAATTGAAAAAAAAAAAAGGGAGGGGGGGAAGCAAGCTTCTTGCTTAGAAGGAATTTCACTATTTTAAAGCACTGTAAATCTCAATTTAATTTAAAGGTCCTAACCAGAGTGACCTCTTTCCCAACCTATGCTAACTCAGTTTCGCTGGTGGAAGGAATATTAGGCTGTCTACACATGCAATTTCTAGGATCACAGTGATTAGAAGAATTATAAGTTATACTAGAAAAATATTTTTAATGTTGACGAAAAATTTTAAACATGAGTGAAATATAAAGAATTTTATCTTTCTACTCTGTCCTCAGCTATACAGACACTTGGAGAATGTGCATACAAAAATGAGACTATATGCACTGGGATATTCTAATGAACAAAGCTAAAGGGAAAAACTACCCAAATCTGTTAGCTGCAATAGATCATTAGCTAGTTTTAGAGATGCAAGTTTCATATTTAGAACCATACCAGGAATGTTAAGTGAGTTTTGAAGAATAAAGATTTGAAGAGCAGGTACAAATGGAAGATCTTTACACAGCTTTGCATGAAGCCTGGACAGGTAATTGCATGGAACATGAAGAACATTAAATGGAGAGAAAAGTGGAGTATGAAAAGGTATACAAGAGTGAAGGAAGAAAAGTAAGTTTCTTTGTGACAAAACATTTCAGTTTTCCTGAAGCAGAGAACTTAAGAAAAGTTACAGAATGCTGCCATAAGGAAGTCAATGTTCAGTTCTAACCACATTCAGGCCTAACTGTATTTCTGTCACAAGGAGTGACAAGTTGGTAATAGTAAAAATCCATGGCCTATCTCCAAATTGTATTTTCCGAATTCTTTCTGCTCCAGAAACTTTTCAATCTATGCTGGTTTTCAGAATCAGCACCTGTACACCCGACTTAATAAACCCCACATGCCATGTGGCATATTTGCAAGTTGGAAAGCCACCAGAGTTGACTGACTTTCAGTCACAGTAAGCCAAGGCTATGGTTGGCAAGGCCACTGGAAACCAAGTCAAGTTTACAAGTCACTAATGTAACCAAAGTCAAAGGATGCCTTCATCTTCTCATCTATGGCTTAGTTAAATGATTTTGGTGATATGGACAAAAATTCCAGTAAGACCAAAAGTGCCAAAAAATACAACTCGCCGTTGTGTTCAGTGAACGCATTGAAGATCAGGTTTTATACCACCTTGCTGAGCTAGAACAAAGGTCCAACATGAACAGCTGGAAAACAGTTACTTCCCCACTGCCTTCTATAATCTCAAGGTTGACATGCACCTCAAATGTGCAATAAATTTTAGCTGTTCCTTTCAAAATAGCCATGAGATTCTCCTGAATTACTCTGGAATGAGACATTATTATTAATGTATATTTTCTATTACAACTATAACTTAAAATATTCAAAGTACATAGAAATTTGAAAAATCTAAATTCGATTTACTTAGAAATGGTACAACTGCAAATATAAGAGACTGACTACACTGCAATTAAAGCTCACTAAAAGACACAGTTCAGACAATTTTAACACAAAGGGGTCAGGTTATCCTGTTTGCCAAGGTTAGCTTCACAGCATCTTGCATGGAAGTGCAGAGGGATGTAACTAAAGGTAATCAGAAGAGAATTACTTCAACATAGGGGAACTTCCACAGCTATCTCTAGAGCCCTCCTTGCACAGTGAGAGATGTACACTTCAGGAGCATCGTGGGAGGGAGGAATAGGATACAGAAAAGGAGAAATGACTGCTATTACTAATTGTCCTGACTACTGGCATGAGGCAGATGTACTCCCCCTCCATAGCTTGAGCTTTTTGAAAACCACAAAGCTCAGGCTGATAAAGGGAACAGAAAAGCTATCTATCCTAAAGCTACCAAGGGATGAGGCTCTAACTGTAAGTAGGGGAACCGTGCACTTGGAAAGACAAACTGCTGTTTAGGAAAAGATGGGCATAAAGGGGGTGAAACAAGAAACCCAAACCAGACATTCAATAGCCATACAAAAGTACAAATATGTAAGCAAAAATCAGCTACTCATAACAAGCCAAGAAAGAGTAGTGACAATGGTCACTGTGCTGGTTTGAGGCTAATTGCAATATTCTAATGAGAGAAATTAGATAACTGATTGTAAAAATAAAATAGTGATAAAGTCTACATCGTTCATTAGTTTTCTAAAAGGGATAAAAAGCCAATGTATAAACAATTTGCCCTCTTTTGCCTCGGAGCCCTTGTGCTTTTCACTACTACTTTGCTCCACTCTAATATCTTCCACTAACAGATAACAAGTAAGCTTTGCTGTCTGTCTGGGAGAGAGAGTGTGGTTTTGCGCCCCTTCTGGGCAGTTTCTTTATCCAGGATGGAATTTGAATTTCTGTATTATTTCTGAATTATATATAATTGTAAATACATGTAAATATATTGTGTATATATATATGCTTGTAAATTTAGCTTTGCTGTAAATACAGCTTTGTCTTACTTCCAACCCCTCTGAGCTGGTCCATTAAATTTCAATAGTGGGGCAGGGGGGAGTTCCTTAACCCACCACAGTCATTAATTTTAACAACTGACCAGACTATCCTGCTGTATCAATATGGTTCTATAAAGCACTGGCATATTTTGAATATTTTTAATTCTTCTGAGCCTCAAAACTTCTAAATGAGAAAACAGAAAAGTTTCATCTAACTTTTCAGAGAATAGCTTTACTTCTGATGAAAATGCTGGATCCCTAAAACCCATTTTGTATGTAAGATTATTGGACACACTGGTCTCTAAACAGGCAAAACCCAGACTTAAGCTTAACAAGTACTAATTTTCCTTTACCTCCAGAGAATAATGGTCTATGTATGACAGTTAGTCAAAATTGCTACAATTAATGCCAATGGCGATCGTTTCTAGCAAGCAACATGTTGGGGATGGCATTTCTATGGTTGAAACAGCTTTCAGGAAAAATAGAAATCCTCACTGTAATTTAAGAAAAGCAGACAACGTATTCACCAAAAAATGTCACGCATGTGATAGTACATTATCTTCAATTACATTGAAGATCTGTGACAATCTTTCTTTTCTGTATTTATAAATTATTAATACTCAAAGCTGTAGAAGTTTTGGCCTGGGTCAGCTAAAAACATGCAAAACGCCTATGTTTCATCTGTTTTGCAGATACCTGGGAATAATGCATTGACAGCGAATAGCAGAACCTATTTCCAAAGTAACTTCTAACTGCAATACATTCTTCTACAATAACCCTAAAACACTTGATTTTTTTTTTAACCTAACAATTATATTGATTGTGGAGTGTTAACTGCTCTGGACTGCCTGTCTCAGAATGGAAGTAGGACTACTAATCATCACTGAAAACAAAATGAAACAAGATACTGCAAAGATGATTTTGAATTAGGGAAACAGTGATCAAAACAAAAAACAGCATCAAAACAAAAAACTTTAATGATTAAAGTGGTTTTTATGTCATGTTGATGAGCTTTTTTATTTTAAAGTCTTCCTATTTAAAAATATTTCTTTGAATTAAATGCAAAACCAAAGAAGAGGTTCTTCATTCAATGTTCATGTAACCCGACTGACGAAATTCCAAACCCATTCTTTATTACAAACATGTGTCTCCAAAATTAAGTTTCATTGCTATTTGTTTTTCATCTGTTTTGGGCAAGCTGCTATTTATACACCGTTAGTAAACACAGCTGTGTTTGGTTACTGATTTTCTGTGTTTGAAAATTATACACACGCACACAAATACACAGCATATTAGTGTTAGGTACAGAAGAACCCTACTGTTTTCTACTAAAAAATAAGATTGCTACTGAAATCTGCATCAGACAAAAAAAAACCAGGGCATTATTTTTTTTCCTATTCCACACTGTCCTTTAACTGAGACACTATTAGATAAACTATTCCTAAAAGATGATTACCCATAGATGTTCACAGATGGAAATTCCATACCACTACTAAGCAATCTTTGGTGTACTGAAATCCATTTCTACCCATTCTCAACAGACAATAAAAATTATTCTCTGTAGCAATCTTTTATCATATTCTGAAGACTTACTATGTATTCCTAATGATATATTCTTTTGAACAAACTAATAGAGTAGACTGTCTAAGTCTCTGATCATTACTATTTTTCACTTCTGGACTTCCTCAACCTGCCTGCATCTACGGTGTTCCATTCTTCAAAGATCATGCATGTACTTATACGTCTGTCTGTCTGCCTAGTTATAAATCCAGCAATGTGCTCTTGTGGCCAAGAAGGCAAATCCCATTCTGGGGTATATTAGAAGGGCTGTGTTTAGTAGGTCAAGAGAGGTTCTCCTCCCCCTCTACTCTGCCCTGTTGAGGCTGCATCTGGAATATTGTGTCCAGTTCTGGGCCCCTTAGGGAATTGATTTGAAAGAGTCCAGCACAGGGCCACAAAAATGATGGAATAGAACATCTTCCTTACAAGGAGAGACTGAGGGAGCTGGGGCTCTAAGCTTGGAGAGAAGGAGACTGAGGGGTGACCTCATAAATGTTTGTAAATATGTAAAGGGAGAGTGCCAAGAGGATGGAGTCAGGCTCTGCTTGGTGATGCCCAATGACAGTAGAAGGGGCAGTGGGAAGCTGAGGCATAGGAAGTTCCATGGAAACATGAGGAAAAATGTTTTCACTGTGAGAGTGAAAACAGGAACAGGACTGGAACAGGCTGCCCAGGGGGACTGTGGAGTCTCACTCTCTGGAGATATTCAAGACTCGCCTGGATGCGTTCCTGTGTGACCTGCTCTAGGTGATCCTGTTGTGGCAGGGGAGTTGGACTGGATGATCTTTGGAGGTTCATTCCAACCTCTAACATTCTGTGATTCTGTGAAATCCGACTGTTTCGCCACACTATTCGCAAAATATTATAAATAAAGTATAGTTAATTATTAAGGTGCAGTCAGTTTATCTTGGGTAGAAACAAATGTAAAGTAACTACAGGCTTGTTGAGTGAACAAAGTAAGTATTTTCCCAAAGTTCGTAGAAAGTGGAATATTTCAAGAGGGAACTCAGGAGAAATACATATGCAGTTAATGGTGTTCATCTTAAAATAAAAATCTATAGTAAACATGCTTTGAAGTCCATACAAAATTGCTTGGCTTGGTCACAGACACCATGCCTCGTATTCAGAGCTCAGTTGAGATCTTTCTTGCTCATTTCTTGCCATTTCAACTTATGAATGAAGTTTTTTCTAGTACTGTCTAAAGTTATGCTTTCTTGAAGCTGACGAATTGGTTACCTTTTTTTCCTTCATTCATTAAAAAAAAATGTAGATATCAAATATCTCTAAAGCTAAGACTATTTTGTACTGAACTCTACTGACACATTTAGTGAACAAATTACTTGGAAATACTTTCCAATTAAAAAAAGAAACTGTGTTTACCTTTTGGTGAATAAAAAGTCTTCAAAAGTATTCGCTAGCTCTGGCCACATACTGTCAAATTTTCCAGAAGATGCATGCTGCCTTGCAACAGGTAGCCCAATAGAGAGAACTTTGAGAAGAGAAGAAACAGCTAGCTTCCATGTGCTTTCAGAGGGACAGGAATATTTTAAGCTAAGAGGTATTCCTAGTGTCTGCAAAAATGAAGGAAAAACAACACAAAATGCACAGTTATTTAGAAAAATCAAACAATACAACAGGGTCCTGCAGAAAATCATGGCAGAGGCTGTCGTAGATAATAGTACACAACAACCCTACCTTTACTGATGGTGTATGATATGGTCTTCTAAAAATATAAACATGATATACCATATACCACCTGATTAAAGCACAGGTCTGTTGCTAAGGACAAGGTGAGAAGCTAGAGTTAATCAATTACCAATTACACTATGAAACTACACACTGGTATTTTTTTTCTGTATTGCCATCCACCACTTCTGCCAAGTCTCACAAATAGGTTTTCCTAATATCTAACAGGTTGCAGGCAGTTTGTTCCCATTAATGCATTCTGGAGAGTTTACTCCCATTCCCACAAAGCTATCCCAAGTGCTTTCACAGTTTAAAAAAAAAAAAAAAAAAAAAGCTTCATTAACTTTAAAATTTTCCTAACATGCCAAGTGGTTGTGTATACAGTTCAACTTTTGCCATTGCTGTTAAACCCCATGAATTTTAAAAGCAGATTTAGTTCAATTCTAAGATAAAGGCTGCAATACAACTCAAATGAAAACACATGTATTTTTAAGTCTTTTAGATAGAAAAGCAGCTTCTATAACTATAAAAAAAGTCATTAATGAGTTTTAAAACATAAAGATGTTAGTAAGCATAATGCTAACTAGGGAGGTCCCAGATGAATGGAGATTGGCAAACATAACACCTATCTACAAAGAGGACTGGAAGGTGGACCCAGTGAACTACAGACTCATCAGTCTGCCTTCAGTGCCAGGGAAGGTCATGGAGCAGATAAGATTAAGTGCTGTTATGCAGCATGTGCAAGGCAAGTGATCAGGCCCAGTCAGCATGGGTTCATGAAGGCTTGAAGAACCTTATCTCTTTCTACAAGTTGACCCATTTAGCAGATGAAGGAAAGGTTGTGGATGTTGTTTACCTGGACTTTAGTAGAGCCTTTGACACTGACTCCTACAGCATCCTCTGGAGAAACTGGCTGCACATAACTAGGATAGATGGATGCTTCACCAGGTTAAAAACTGGCTGAATGGCCAGGCCCAAACAGTGCTGGTAAATCCAGTTAGTGGCTGGTCACAAATGGTGTTCCCAAGGGATCAGTTTTGCACTCTTGTTAATTTCTTTATCAGTGCTCTGGATGGGGGGATTGAGGGTTTGTAAGTGACTCCAAATTGGGTAGGAGTGTTATCTGCTTGAATGTAGGGAGGCTCTGCAGAGGGATCTGCATTGTCTGGATCAATGGGCTGAGGTCAATTGTATGAGACTTAACAAGGCCCAGAGACAGGTCCATATGGGTCACAACCATCCCATGCAATGCTACAGGCTTGGGGGAGAGTGGATAGAAAGACACTCAGCAGAAAAGGACCTGGGGATGCTGTTTGATGATGTCACAATATGAGTTAGAAATGTGTTCAGGTGGCCAAGAAGGCCAACAGCATCCTGGCCTGTATCAGGAGCAGTGGCCAGCAGTACTAGGGAAGCGATCATGCCCTTGTACTCAGCACTGTGGTGAGGCCACACTTTGAATACTGTGTTCAGTTTTGGTCCCCTCACTACAAGAAGGTGAGGTGCTGGAGTGTGTCCAGAGAAGGGCAACAAAGCTGGTGAAGGGGCTAGAGCATAGGTCTTATGAAAAGGAGGAAACTAGGATTGTTTAGTCTGCAGAAAATGACACTGAGGGAAGACCTCATCGCACTCTAAAACTACCTGAAAGGAGGTTGTAGTGAGGTGGGCATTGGTCTATTCTCCCTAATATCAAGTGACAGAACAAGAGAAAATGGAGTCAAATTGTACTAAGGAGGTTTAGATTGGATATTAGGAAAAGATTCTTTTACTGAGAATGGTCAGACACTGGAACAGGCTGCCCAGGGAGGTGGTGGAGTCGCTGACTCTAGAAGTATTCAAAAAACACGTAGATGTGGCAGTTTGGGACGTGGTTTAAGGGCCATGGTGGTGTTAGGTCAACCGTTGGACTCAGTCTTAAAGGTCTTTTGCAACCAAAATGATTCTATGATTCCCTGTCTATTCCTTTTAGCATTGTTAGTCAAACTAACTAGAACCTGATACCAAGTCATCTTCAAAAGCTATTTAACATACATTTCAAAAACACAGTGTCCAAATTCAGGTATTACACATATGCCTCCAGTGCTTTTAGTAAAGTCTCTGATTTTGGTCTCAAGAGTGAGTCTTTCCTCAAATCAGGGACTCACAAGAGTCTCTACTGTTAAAAATTATGAGCGCTAAAATCAAACCCTAGGGATAAACAGAGTATTTACTTCTGATGCTGTTGATTATAATGGTCAAATCTAAATCCAATGTCAACATACCTTTTTGAGACATGCAAAATAATTTAAAAACCTTTTTTCATTTACTGCAATAGATTGCTGTGAATGTTACAGAAAAGTGGTATTTGAATCAGTTCCACCTATTCCGTTAAAGCAGAAGTGGAAAACAACTGCATTAACTTTGAAGTACAAAAATTTAATTAATAACAGATTCCAAGTATCACGTAACTATTTTAACTATACTCTGGTTCCCAAATTCCTACATGGGAACCATCTGATGTAAGACACGTCATTACAAAACCTAGATCACATACGTTTTTTGCCCCTATGAATTCCACCAAAAAAACCAGTTCAGAGTTAGGCAATTTCATTTTAAAGGCACATTTGTGCACCTGTAACATTTCATATGACGTTAGTGACACACAATCGTTAAAAGCAAATCAAAAGTAATAGCTAGGGCACGCATTACCCAAATATACGTGCGAGTCTGAAGAAAGTGGTCTTTGGTCTTCAGTGCCCTATTAACTAAAGCCTGCCTGTCAGATCAAGGTGCATTACACTCTGAAATATTAACATTTTGTGGTCTAGCAAATCTGTTAATTTTTATCTCAACATTGAAATACGAAAGTTGACATTATCCAACTAGAGAACAGTACATACAGCCTAATCAATAGCCTTGCGGCTCCAAAAGAAATTACTACCTGCTACTCATCTTCATAAAATAACAATTTGTCTACTTAAGCTTTAAGCTTACCAGAAAGAATTTATAAACACTGTCTCAAAATAAAACTCATTATTTCCAACATCAGCTCATTAAATTCAGAGCACCTCAAGATAAACTTTTACCTTAATAATGTTTTGAAGAACTTTCTCTGTTACCACAGCTTTATGGCAAGCTGTCTTCTGGTATAAGTCCACAACAACTTCCAATGATCTCTCAGCAAATGGTACATAATTCAATGCTACCCATTCAGCCTATGAAAAGAAATTAGTAAATTACTGAACTGTATGTGAAAACATCTTAATTAAGGAACAGAAAAGGCATGGTTGGCATTGAACTCTGTTTAATGCATGCAGGGTTTGCTAAGAATATGGTCCAAGCAACAAAACTGCAAATACAATGTAGTCTCACTATGAAAATGTACTCTACACTGAAGTACAGTACATTTAAGTAGGAGAAATGTTGCAGTCTAGGCAAGACAACTACATTACAACAATCTTTAAGGAAATTTAACTCACCGGTGCAAATAGTTGTATCTAGTGTGAGTCCATTGTGTTGAAGGACAAACAGAATAAGAAGAATTAATACATATATAATAGTTACCTCTTCGATTACACTGAATCAGATGCTCATGCTTAGTGAACAGCATAGTATACAGATAAAGAGAACTAATGAACAAGTCCCATTTCTCAACAGCATGTGCAATTCAAAAATTTGCAGCTTGAGGGAATTTCCTGCATTCAAAATTATTGTGTCTTTCTATGAAATTTTGGTATCACATGAAAGACATGTTATTTTAGATTAGTTTGCTGGACAAGTTCAGACACATTCACTATATCTGGTGTCCAGGCAAGATCTGTCCTACACAGAGGTACACAAACTATTAAAAAAAACTCGAATTCAAAGGGACCAAAAAGATAACAAAAGCACATAAAAAAACCCCTAAACAACTTACTACACGACATAAATGGTTATGTTCTTACAGATAGAATAAATGCATCTTGCTAAACAACCTCTAAAGATGAACTGGGTTCACCACCCAAGTGAAACAAGCAGTATTTCTAATTAAATTACCTGATTATACTTTGCATTTGCAATGTGCTTTGTTTCCAGCTGTCCATACTGTGGAGGCTTGCAGGAAAATTCTACAAAAGCCAACAGCTGGTTGAAGATTGCAGGATACATTATCTGCATGCTTTCTGAGCCAACACATATAGCCTATACCAAAAGAAAATACAGAAGTTTAATATGTATCTTGAGCTGTGACATTCAAAAACCTGCATCAGTACAAGGAGCTCCTAAACAAAAGTTTCCATGTAAGACTATGCAAGCTCATGCTGTACAAAAGACAGTGTATAGTTCTAACAGCTTCAGAAAACTGTTTTGTTATTCTATTAAAGTGCGTGGCAAGATACCTGAGCATATACACCTATCTCATTTGATCCAGTCAAAGGTATCTTTATGAGCTCTACTTCGACATGACAGCAAAATGCCTGCTGATCTCAGCCATAACTTCTTTAAGTTGTTCTTCAAGGAATATTTAAATCTCCAAAGTAATTCATATAAGGTTTTCTATGTTAAAATTCCATCTTACAGAAAGGACCATAAATTAAATGAGAAATGGGATTTTGGTATAGCTGAAACTCATAATCTTGCTTTAAAATGGAAAGCATTTCTGGAGGTTATATTTAGAAGTGTCAAAGAAATACCACGTTATCATAGGCTAATGATTTCCCATTGAAATATAAAACTTAAGGCAATCTTGGGGCATTTATTTTCAAAGTCAGATACAATGGTTCTATGAAGTTACTCCAATTGTTCTCTGACATTTTAAATGGCTTGCTTCTCCTCCCAAAGTCTCTCTTCTCAAAGCTTCATGAAGCTATTTATTGTACAAAAATGCTTGTGCTTGTACTGTCATTTTCCTCAGGGGAGAAATCAAATCCCCTTTTCATTAACCACAAACCATCCAAGATAAGCTATGGCTGAACTCACTTAAGATTTCAACTGCTCCAAAGCTGTTTGACTGCAGCCTTCATGCTGGGACTGTGTCATAAGTAGTGGCAAATGACTGGCTAGCAAACAAAGGCTACAAGTACTGTCACCACCCTAAGACCTGTGCCTTCAGGCAATCTAGAACCTGGAACAGAGCACTTCATGAGTCATGGAGTAAGTCTCTCTCTTTTCCTCAGCTTCGTACTATTCAAAATGTGTATCTAAGGCTCAGAAGGCTTCATCGACATTATGAATATATTGCAGCACTCCTAAAAAGCCATACTCTTTTTCTGGTGCTCAGGTTGAAAACTCCACTGAACTCTGAAAAAGATGCTTTGATTCTGGCTACTTCCCTGGGTGCCAGAAGCCTAAAGGTTAATCTCTGATATAAAAGTATTCAACACCCAGTAAAATAGCTTCAACTGATCTGATGCTGCACTGAAGTCACTGCACTGAGTTTTAACAGGTTCATGCAAGATTACATAGCTACTGGAAAAGGCATGAAAATAATTTTGCGTACCAACACATGGGCTAGAAAGGGAGAGCATTCACAATCCCCTGGACAACTTTTATATAGATTCAACCTAAATTAGCCACAGAAGACTACTTTAACATCTGTAAGGGCAATACTTCAAAATACATTTCCCATTCACTCCACATTGTTAGAATCACAGAATGACAGAATGTTAGGTGTTGGAAAGGACCTCCAAAGATCATCCAGTCCAACCTCCCTGCCACAGCAGGATCACCTAGAGCATCCAGGCAAGTCTTGAATATCTCCAGAGAGGGAGACTCCACAATCCCCCTGGGCAGCCTATTCCAGCATTCCACCACTCTCACAGTGAAAACATTTTTCCTCATGTTTCCATGAAACTTCCTATGCCTCCATCCTCTTGGCACTCACTCTTTACATATTTACAAGCATCCCTGAGGTCACCTCTCAGTCTCCTCTCCAAGCTAAAGAGTTCCAGCTCCCTCAGTCTCTCCTTGTAAGGAAGATGTTCCGCTCCCTTCATCATCTTCATTTTTGTTTTCTGAGGTCCTTCTCAAACTGAGGGGGCCCAGATCTGGACACAGTATTTGAGATGAAGCCTCACCGGGGCAGAGCAGAGGGGGAGGAGAGCCTCTCTCAACCTAACCACACCTCTTCTAATACATAATATAATTATTATTGTTATTATTCATTTCAGGATCAGTGGAAAATAATTTCAGATGCTGCTTTTTCTGTACTGGTTAACAAAGCAGTAACTACTTTCTGTTTGAAGTTTGTGCATGAGTAGCTTCTTACCACATTTTATGAAACTCTGGTAAAAATTTCATTTTACAAATCAGAGTTTTCTACCCAGTCTACTGGGGTATTTTCAAATTTAGAAATTATGCATAAAATACTTTAAAAAAAAAAAATTAAAAAGGAGGCTTAAGTCACTTAGTTTTGAAAATTCATCTAACCGGAACTGCATTTCGAAGAGGTTTGCGCTTAGACTGACATCAGGTAACTTTAACTCAAAACCAGCCTGGCAAAGTGTGTGAAGAAGGATGTTGCATACAAAACAGAGTAGTACTTTACTATATTAAGTGTACCTATTTACATATCTAAGTAAAGAAATATTTATAAATTAAGAAGAATATTTATAAATTGTCAGGCAACCATAAAACACAACCAAAACTGAAATACCTGACAGGTCACTGTTTGTTATAAAAAAAATGTCATTCAGTTTCAGAAGTTTCTGCTGTAAAGCACTCTGGTACTAATTTTCACACTGTGTTCAGTCACAGTGCAACTACTGTCACGGACTACTGGGGTTTTTACAGCTATCCACAGCTAATTCTTTGCCAGTGTAAGAAAATACAGCTTTGAGTTTACCACACTCCTAGCCACAGTGCCTCCAGATGAGGAATTCCAATTTATCTGATCCCCAAGTGTATACCTGTGTTCCTCTGTTGAGTGAGTCAGCTGGCCCACTACAGAGCTGACCCAGAATCAATGTAAGGAGGCAGTGAAAACAGAGAATTTGGGGTTGAGTACAAACCTTAGCCGAGCTACAGTGATGAAGCAGGCACTTACATTACAGCAGCAGACTAGAAAACAAGTCCTAATGGGTAATAAAAAGAAAACTATGAACAAAACAAAGGGTGTAAAATCAGCTCAATTCACAGAAGTCTGAAAGGAGACTCCAGGTTCCCTTTGAGTCCCAAGTTCTTGAGTTGCAATGTCCTTCACTAGTGCAACAACAAAATCTCTTTATTAAACCATTCGGGGGCCCAGTCCTAAAAATGTCAGCATTTCTTTGTGATATTCCAATTACCAGGTTGTTCCAGAACTTCTGAGAAAATCGGAACTGACTCAGATTTTTCTGTATCAGCAAAGAACAAAAGGATCTGATCCTGCAGTGTGAACGTGTAAGAAACATTTTGTTGAAAAGAAGGTGGCAAGTATTTGCATTCTCATCTTTAACTGTTCCACTAGGTTGTATGTGTGCTTCTGAGACTATGAATTTATTTCCACAGTGCAAGAAGGTACTGTGGCCTGCAGCAAAACCATCTGATGGATATTCTTTGCTCCACACCAGCACTGGCTTAGGTGAATTGTACTGTTACATAGCAATCCTGCACGTTCACAGAACTTACTACATTCAAATATACTTCAACTTATTTTTAGGGGCTTCAGTGCTCTTCTGACAGAATTATAGATGAGGTGGGAGGTATTATATAAATTATATAAACTGAGGTACCTAAGACTACCTATGCAAGTCTGAGTGTAAGTCAGCAGTGTGTTCAGGCAGCCAAGGCAGCCAACACCTTCCTGGCCTGTATCAGGGACAGTGTGACAAGCAGGACCAAGGAGTTGATTGTCACCCTGTACTCAGTACTAGTAAGGCTACACCTTGAGTCCTGTGTTCAGTTTTGAGGCCCACAATATAGTTCCGAGAAGAATTAAGACACAGCACAGTTCACCTTTCACCACACATCTGAAGTCACATTATTACCTTTTGTAAAACATCTAAAGCTGTAAGCACCGCTTCCTGTAAACTTGTCAAAACTGCTTCAGTGTAAGATGGAAGGATAAAAGGGGAAGCATCAGAACTGATTGGAACTGAAACAGCACCATGCAAAATGACACCCAGCTTCTGGAGATCATCCATGCTGAAACCAGTTTTGATGTGTTGGTAAAGAGCTGGGAATATTTGAATTAAAGCTGTAAGAAAAGGCTGGCTGGGAATGAAAGTCAATTTATCACAAGTAATTGGAGGCCTTGTACTTTCTAAACCAATCCTATACCAGCTGTTCCAGGCTGCCCACCAAAGATTCAAATCTTCAATTTCATCCGTTACTACAGGTGCTTCAGCTCCGTTATATCTTCCTATTCTTTCTCCTATGGAGTCAGTTCTCATGAATGATCTGCCAAGGCTGGTGGCAGTTGTTGTTCCTACAACCACAGGTACTGAAACATTGATAGCAGGTGGTGTATCAGGTTTCTCCAAGTCTCGGGCAGGAGAAACAATCTGTAAGATCTCCTGGAAGCTTTTCAGTGCAGCCAGAGAAACTTCATTATTTTTGCTGAGTGCTGCTGACTGGATGTGATCAAGAAGAACATCCCAGGCTTGAGAAAAGTCTCCTATTTTAAAAAATGAGAGAGGACAAAAAAAATAAAATCGACTTGGAACTGCCTTTGTATTCTTCCCACCCTCACTGTCACTAAAAGGCTGTTAATGTACTTGATAACACAGAGAAATTTCATAAGGTTAGGCAATGGCTTGAATGACTTTCTGAACTTACCAGTTCAGCCATAATCAGGAGGAGTGTATGTGACTGAGAAACACACAAATATGAAGAACGAAACAACAAATCTATGTTGAATTTGCTAGCAAAAAAACCCAAACCAACACCACCACCAAAATTCACACACATACCATATCTCATACTAGAAGAATACTTTCTTTTCCTCCCACTCGGGATAGTGAAAGATTTTTTTCTTATACAGACCAGGTACCTGTTCATTTCAAAAAGTGTTCAAGCATGCAGGAGGAATTAAGGTTCAAATCTATAGTCGTGCAGTGCATTTACAGCTCTGGTTTTAAAATGATCTGATAATTGTACTGTGGAGCAAGATTTTATTTTTGGAGTTTTTCATCAAATTTAGCCTTAAACTTCAATCTTCTATGTTACTAATTACAGAGTGTGAATAATTAAAATAGCCCTGTAATCTTTTAATTTTTTATTCAGTTTTAACTCGTTTAATATAATTTAAAATCTACTACATTTCTGCAAATGACAACTATTCTTAGTAGCTGTTACTGTGCTTATTCTGTATCACAAATAACCAAAAATTAAATAGTACTCAATGTATTTTTTTGATAGAAATACTAATTTTATACTAGGTGAGGGTGAAGGTATATTAATGTAATGGGGAACTTTCTTTGCAAGCCATACATTCCTCATTTATTTTTCACTTTCTCCTTATAGAAATTAAATATTAGGTAATATACCATGCTGGTGGAAAATAGTATTATGTACAACTGAATGATGCAAACATTCAGTACTTCACTGACTTTACAAGTGAGTTCTCTTTACATTGTTAAGAACACTGTTGAACTTGACACACTTATGCCACAGAACAGTTCCAGGCAAGCGTATAGCCTTAGAAAGAGATGAGGAAAGATACGTTATGACAACCAAAACAACAGAAAAATTCTTATTGTTATCAGGCTACTAAACACTAAAGCTCTTTGGCACTCAGAATTTTGACTATGACTAGATGAAAATTGTACTTACCATTTTTGTCTCTAAGAGCATGGATTAAAAACTCCAGAATTTTAACCATATTTGGGGTAAGACACACGTTTAAGCTAAGATTAAGATTCTTGTCCAGTATTTTAACAATATACAGAAGTAAAAAGTTTATTATTGCATCTTTCAGTAACTTTACAATATAAATTTTACCTAAAGGCTGCAGTAAGTATCTCCTTGTGTTAAATATTCTTGCAACTCCAGCCAGTGTCAATACCCATGTCTCAGCCCACTGCTTCTCAGCGGTATCCCTTGAATGATGGATAAGAATGTTGCCCCCTCCTGATTCGATCTTCTCTTTGTCAGCTGTCGTAGAAGATTCTCGAACCCTATCCAATAGGTGAAATAAAACCTGCAATAGTCACAAAAAGGGGGGGGGGGGGGAAATAATTTTTCAAATAACTTGGTTGTACTTGTGGTAAAATAATAAAGCTCAGTATTTTTTCCATTATCCTTTCTGTCACTGTGTCCCTTTGAGAACTCCTTTATTCTTAACAGTCTGCAACAGCTAAGAGCGAGAATCAGCCAACTAATATTCCCTTGAGAAGGGTCAGAAACCACTAAGAAGAGTATTAGCAGTACAAGGCTAAACTGATTGCATTTGGATACCTCACCGGATACATCAGGCAGACCCAACTGCAACCTGATGTTTTCCGTAAAGCACAATCAACATGACTATGATCTAGAACAGCGCATTTGACAGATCCTTTCAAAGATGACAACCAAAACAGAGCACCAAGTAAATTCAATGTAGTATGAAATCAGTCAAATCCCATGACCCTCAAATGTCTCCATGTTTTTGCACAAAGAAATGAGTTGCTCATTTTCATCCAACTTTTTATCCAGCTCCTGTTTAGAAAGAAGTGATCAAGGTACAAAAAACTACACCTCTTAAGAAGCTTTAAGGGCCAGAGAAGTGTAGAAGAACAGCCCCAAGCCCCAAGAAAATGGACTTGAGTCACCATACGTTATCTTTAAAAAGTCTTAGCATTCTAGTTAAATGATATTCAAATAGTAGTCAATGGTTATTACAACATGAATACACTTCAAAAAACCTTCAATGGAAGCTTACACATCATACCTTCCATATTACTGTGTGCCATGTTGAATGTTGCAGTAAAGTTCCATGAGCACCAATAGTAGAAAACAGTGTCTGCCCTGCGCTCTTTCTAACTGCAGGTCGGGGATCCACACACAGTTCTCCAAGTTTGGCATACAGGCACAACCAAAGACAGTCAAACGGCGGTGCAGGATGAAAAGGTCTGTTCAGCACTACTCCCTTTTCTTCTGCCTGTTTCTGCAACACTGCTTCTTCTTTGTTTAGGTCCTTTTCAATTATCTCACCTCTTTGGAAAAAATAATCCGAAATATTCCACTACAAAATAAATAAAACATACGCTGTTGTACAATTAAAATATTATAATGCTCTTAATGATCATGAAATAAATGGTTTCTGATTTTCACATTTTAAACTATTTTGAAAAGTACATCAAGACAGTAATTTCCCTATGCTGCTGAAGGAAGAGTAGCACAACCACTACAAGGTGCAGGAAGTATTTTCCTTAGTCTCAGCTTTTAGGCCCCAGTTATACATGAAGTACTAGAAAGGGAAAAGAGTGCGTTAAAAATAAGACACTGATGAACACTGTTACAACACAATAATATTTATTTAACTAACCTTGAAGTCATGCAGATTAAAGATAAATTGTGCTCACTCTATTTATATACAATTCCTAATGACAGCATAGGAATTAAGCAAGAATTAAAAAAGAGAAAAACAACCACCAGGTTTGGCTTTCCTTTGCAAAACTGACTAGAGATTAATTTTCATTAAACAAAAGAAAATTAAAGCCAGAAGCAGCATCACTGTAGGTTAATATAAAACTCACCAACAAACCAATTGAAGTTAAGCTAATATTTAGCTCTTGATTGTGAAGTCCAAAGCTTCCTGCAACTTCAACAACTATCTGTAGACAAGTACATGGCATTGTTGGAAGAAAGTCTGTCACAACCAACTGAAGACACTGGAATGCAGTCCGTATTAAGGACTCTCTTAAAAAAACAAAACAAAGACAAAACACACACACACACACTCATTTCAAACTTCTTCAAGAGTACAGCAATGTTTTGAATACAATACCTCAGGAAATAGCATGATTTAAAAGAAAAAAAAGAAAAAAAATCTATTTAATATTTTTGAGATTAATTTTCAACATTTGAAGTGTTTCAGCTAGACTTTTTGAGATACATTAAGCTGAAGCTTCAAATTCTGATGATGTACTTTAGACCATGTTAACTACCTAATGGAATTCAGTAAGAAGTTCAGATTCTCCAGTGGTCCTCAGCTAGTTTTATATAGCAAAGTCCCCTTCTCTGTTCTAGAGTTCTAGGACTTCTTAGTTCAACCATGTCAGATAAAACATTGTAAAAAGGTCACAACAGACAAAACAAAGTGGAGTTTAAGCACAAATAATTTTCCAAGGATTCCAAAGTGTTATGAACATTTGTATCAGCAGTTGGAAATTACTTAAAATATACCAAACAGGTAGGCAAAATGTCTTTTAAATATTATGAGGGAAGATGTAAGCTAATTTTATCTGTTTCCATAGTCTTATCTATTTCCATACTATATTATATTAGATAAAAATATTTCCAAAATATCTGCCATTAAATAGATCTTTATTGAATGTTTTGCCTTTAGAGTTTGAACACAAACATAAAATAGAAATGTAGGTTTGCGGGAAGGAGCTTTCTATAACTAAAACCTTGTTTATTGAGAGACAAAATGAAGGAATCAAAAAGAAACAGTGAAGCTGCATTTAAATTTCATTATAGGTTGGGGTTTGTTTTTAATCTTTAATGGACCCAAAAAAAAAATCCCTATGTTTATAAACACAAAAACTTAGTGTCCTTCAGAACCTATATTCCAGGAAAAAATTCAGAATACAAATATGTCAGTTAGTTATGTATTTCAGAATCCTAAATAAAATAGTATTTTTTCAATTAAATAAAAATTAAAAGCATAGGTAGGCCATTTCCACTGTGTCAAAACAGCCAACATGATATGGAAGCGAAATGAATGCACAAGAAAATCCACAAAGAAAATGAAAGAATAACTAATAATTCTCTACTATGATGCATACTGCAGAAAGACATCCACCCCGCCACACAGGATCGGAGGATTTATCTTTGCTATACTCGTGGAGGAAATACTTAAACACTACTTCTCACATATTAGTTACAGGAGTCTATAAAGTGAAACACAACCAAAGCTGGTGCAGTTCTGTCTCCACTATGAAGTTCCAGAGGTGTGTGACCTTTAAGAACCCTCAGAGAGAAGGGAAGAAGGCAGGAAATAAAAGTATAGTTAACACAACTCATTTTGGAAGAACTGAGTTAAAGGGAAATTAATCTTTCCTTCCAATCTTCACATGAGAGACCACTAGAACAAATTCAAAAGAATTCATTTACTAATGTCCCACACTAATATGTGTTTGGAGAAAGGTTTCAAAGTTCTCCATACAAGTATCAACAGCAATGCAACTCTTCAAAATGAGGAAGCATATTCCCGGCTTCTCTGAGATTGCCAGGTCATTGTATGATTTGCTTAAAAAGCACACGGCCTGGGATTGGACTGCAAAGCACAGGGAGAGCCTTAAAACTCTTAAGGATGAGTTAAAGGCCTGCCAGAAATTGAGCTCACTACATCCAAAGGACCCCTTAAGGGCAGAATGGGCCTTCTCTGAACATGCTTCCTATTGTGGCATTTACCAGAAGAGACCTAAAGGCCCCACTAGTGCCCACTTGTTTTCCTCTACAGCATTCAAGGACACTGTAAAGAGGTATTCTGAATGGGAAAAGGGGCTCCTTTCCCTTTCAAGGGCTGTTAAGGAAGCAGAGAAGATTCGCACCACACAGGATATTGTGGTGCAAGGACCTTTCCTCCTGCTTAAGACAATTCTCAAAGGATCCCCTCCACCAGAGGGGATACCCCAAAAATCCACTGGAATTGCCCAGCTCATACCTCTAAGAGAGGGTCCAGCTAAGGTGTCCAAGTTCCATCAACCAGTAAATCCAGATACAGCTTTATTGGGACAGCCCTACAAGCCACCTCCAACAGATGTAGCTCCAGAGATAACCACAGACTCCGACACTGAGGGAGTGTGGTTCACTGATGCCTCTTCCCAGAGAGTAGGATCACAGTGGCAGCCTTGGAAATCAGGACAGGCAGGACTGTTACTGAAGAGGGTGAAGGCAGTGCACAAGTGGGTGAACTGCAGGCCCTCATGTTAGCTGTGGAAAATGGTGCCAAAGCCATCTACACAGACTCCTATGCCACCTTTAAAGAAGCTACGGAGTGGATTTTCCAATGGTAGGCAAATCAATTGGAAATTGGCACCACCAAGGTCTGGAGAGCTGGAGATTGGCAGAGACTGCTGGAGATAAGTCGATCAAGACCCATCAATGTGGGATGGGTCAAAGGGCACTCTAAGAAGGAAACCTCTGCTGCAAAATGGAAGCAGCAGCCTGATTACCTGGCATGTATCCATGTCATAAGTAGTGGGGAAAAAGATTGGGAGAGATTAGCTGAATGGCTGCACCTTGAAAGCGGTCACTAAGGCAAAGCTGCACTATGACTGCAGGTCTTGGGGATGGCCAGTCTCTATCAGCATGTAAGACCATCGTAACAGCCTGCCCACAATGCCAGATAAGGCTGAAGGCCAACCACCTAAACCTTGTACCAGCCCAACCTATCCACCAGGACAAAAGTCTCTGAACACCTGGCAGGTAGATTATGTGGGACCCCTCAAGCCATCACATGAAAAGAAATACATACTGGTTGGTGTAGAAGTGGTCTCTGGTGTAACCATGGCCACTGTCACCAGTACAGCCTCAGGAGCTCAAACAGCTGAGACTCTCAAATATTGGTTCAGCATCCTGCCAATGCCTGAGTGCATCCAGAGTGATAATGGATTGCACTTCACTGCAACCTCAGTTCAAGACTGGGCACGCAGTGACGGGGTGAAATGGCTGTTTCATACCCCATATTACCCCTAGGCAAATGGCATTGTCGAGAGGACAAATGGTCTGATCAAAAGACAGGCAAACCTCTCTAAAGGTGGCTGGGAATCACATTTGGCTCAAGGAGTCTTCACAGTCAATAATCACTGGGGAAGCTATGGAAGCCCCAAGATTAAGGCCTTCTGCCCAGCTGAGCCTATAGTGGATGCTGACCATGTGCCAGGAAGGACTAAGGATAAATCCTTGTCCCAGATACAAGTGGGCCAACCCGTGCTCATCAAGTTACCCTTTATAGGGATTGTGCCAATGACACTGGATAAGCCTAGGGGTTCATACGCCTGGGAAGCTCTGGACACCAATGAGAAAACCCACCGCATCAGTGCGTGGTGGACTGTCCCTGATTATTAATTGCCAAGCTCAACTTATATGCCGAGGCAAGTTTTGTCTCCCTACAGGACAGAGTCAAAGCCAAGGACCAGTTTCTGATCAGCACCAGCATTGGGAAAGGGAGAACCAGCTACACAGGAGATGGAGGCGCATCAGTCGGGTGGCCAGTGGATGATGGCATCCGAACCCGCAGAGCACAACCTCCAGCTATGGACTCAGAGCAGCTAAGGCCCTACCATGAACTCTATTATTGCTCTACCAGGGACAGAGCAATTAATTACTCAGTTAACTGTGTAGCTTTATTTAACATTGTTAATATTAGCATATTAGCATATTCCATTGTTAATATGGAAAGGCAAACCTATTTATATAGCACACAGTTTACTGAATTACAAGGGGTTATTACCCATTACTCTGAATTTCTAGACAAATCTGTCCATTGCCACCAGGGTGTAATGTTCCAGAGCACTCCAAATTCCTTCCTTCTCCCCTCGCCGTGGGTTTGAATGGGGAGAAGACAGCAGCACGAAAACTGCTTTTCCCCCCCTCAGCCCCTCAGGCTTTAGCGGGGAACAGCAGCAGGCATCTTTCCACATCTGTGCAGACCAGCGTGGAAGCCCGCACTGGGAATTAGGCTGGTGGTGGGCTGGGCCAGTATAAATGGCAAATGGACACTTTGTCTAGAAAAAGCAAAAATACAGCAAGGGAGAAGGTGCATGATTCCTGCCTTAAAAGAGTTCCTGCCTTGACAGAGCTCCTGGTTTGGACTGTCCCCGCTTTTGGATGGCTCCTACCTTTTTACACAGCTCTCTGTTTTGCCACCGTCCCTGCCTTTGGACAGTTCTCCTCACTTTTGCACTGCTCTGTGCAAATTTGCAAGCTTGGCAAGTCCTGGGGTCCTTTTAGAGAGCTGCTGATGGCACCTGGACCCAGCTGCTCTCGAACCACACTGCAGCTGATTTCCTCGCTGCTATTCCAAACTGGGGAGACCCGAGCAGTTTGACTCTCCCCTGCCGCTGCTGAGGCAGTGTCACTTCCACGAATCCCTGTCTTGTGGCAGTCATGTTTCGCAGCTTTTCCACCCACCTTGGATTTCTGCCGCATGGATCCAGACAATTGGATATTGCTTGCAGCATCAGAAGGCAGATGAGCTGCAGAGAAATCTAGCAAGGGATCATCACCAAATACCTATCTCACCTTCGTGAGTAAAGCCTGCTGTTCCCTTAATTCTCTGCTCAGCCTGATTGATAGTGGGGTAAAGCTGTGTTTATAGCTTAGCCTTTTCCATTTCCTGACTTCCTAAATCTCTAAATTTGTCCATAACATCCTGTTGAAGAATTCCCGATTGAATTAGAACCTGTAAATATATCTAAACTAGTTTTGTGTAGAGTTTGGGGGCGGGGATTTTGGGAAAACAAAATAACTCTATTTTTGTAATTCCTGACTCTGCCACATTAATTCCCTGCCTCCACAACAAAGTGAGAGACCACTAGAACAAATTCAAAATAATTAACTAGTTTATGTCCCACACTGATATGTGCTTGGAGAAAGGTTTCAAAGTCCTCCATACAAGTATCAACAGCAATACAACTCTTCAAAATGTGAAATTGTTCTTAATGTTACAGGTTGCCACCAAAAAGGTAAATACAAATGCAAAAAAAGGTAAGCTTTTCAGCAAAGCTTAAGATCGTAAAGGGCTTTATCTATCTTTAAAAATAAACAAGGGTATTCTATTGAAAAATTCTTCAGACAGATCTTCATTTGTTTGGCAAGCTAGTACTATACAATCAAGTAGTGTCACTGGCTCTCAGAACAGCACCTTTTCTATTTAGCATCCTGGCAAGATCTCCTGGAAGGCAGATGTATTTCTGTCCTGGAATTCAGGATGTTTACCAACCAGAGGGAAGACACTTGTAAAGAATCACAGTTAGTTAGGGTCTGGAAGGGATCTCCTTCCAGATGATTAAGATCATCCAGTCCAAGCCCCCTGCCAGAACAGGATCATCTATATCAGATCACACAGGAATGCATCCAGGCAGCTCTTGAGTATCTCCAGAGAGGGAGACTCTGCGATCCCACTGGGCAGCCTGTTCTAGTGTTCTGTCACCCTCACTAGTCGCATGATCAGAAAGTTTAAAGTATGAAAACAGTGCCTGCATCCTGTGCTCACAACTGTGAGGTAAGAAATGCTACACTTTCCCAAGGAAAAGGAGGCATGCTCATTTTTTTCCTCCTCCTGTAGCTGGCAAGATGTGTGCAAACAGTGCTACGTAGTTGAAGAAAAGCAGATTATCCTATATGCTTTGTAGGAGGAGACTAAAATATAACAAAAGATCTTAGTAACATCTTAATAACCCAGTGAGGTATGGGTTTGAGATATAAACCAAACTGAAGACTGTCTTGAGATCAAATCTGTGTTGTTCTCATCCATGAACAACTGTGAGAATCAAAAGACATGTAGGAATCAGAATGCATTGCACCAGGTATGGGTTTCCAAAGGGAAAGGGACCAAAGGAACCACGGTTAACAAAAAGATGATGCTCACAACCAGCAATGCAAATATTTGAGGGGATTTTGACAGGTGCTGCCACTAGTGCAAGCAATACTGGTATTAGAGCAAAATTCTTCAGCATTTGAAGGGCCTTTAGGAGGTCTTCATATGGCCAGCATACAGAAACTAAGGTGGGGAGTAGAGAGAGATATGGCAAGGTGAATTCTTCTGACACCCACCAGTTATTTGATGACTAGCATCAAAGAAGGAATAATATGGTATAAGTGTGTGGGTATAGTTCTTGGTGCTTAACAGTTCCAGGGTCAGTCATTCATTTCACTGCTCCTTTCAAAAAATCCTCCTTGCAGCTTCACCTCTAACTTGACTTTGGGAAAGAGGATCAGTTCATTAATATTTCTGCTCTGATGGCAAGAGCCAGCTGTGTGAGTCAGTCAAGGGATTTATACAGCAAGTAAATAATATTCCATCCTTGTGCTACCAACAGCCATTTAGGGAGGAAAGCTTCAACAAAGAGAGTGTGTTCAGAAGATGACACACACAAGGCTATCTGGAGATTTAAGAAGAAACAATAGAGTAAATATGAGCAACAACTAAGTCATACAGAATTATCTGCAAGCACGAAGAATGTGTCCAGCAGATGGTCAAGATCAAATGAATTGGCACTGAGCACTTCTTAGCGTATACTGCATGCTGACCACAGGAGAGGTTAGATTGAAACAATACTCCGCTCTTCTGAAAGATTAATTCAGTAAAATAAAAATGTGCTACAGAAAAGAAAAAAAATCCTGCTTTTTTTTTTCTTCCAATAAAATTACTGACAAGTTAAAAATTACAGTGACTATTACGGCTACCATTGAAAAAGGCTATTAAAAAGAAAATAAAGGCAGAATTCTTTCTACTGTTCTTATTTTATACAATTTTAAAATTTTATTTTCACCACTTACCCCTGATCATTTCGAATTGCCCCCATGACTCCAAGCACCAATGGCCAACCAGGTCCTAAGCTGTCACCCTGACTCTGCAAAATCTGTAGCACACACTCCAACTGCTTGATCCTGATATCAGGATGACTAATGTTTGACAGTTCCTTTAGTGGATTCAATAAAAGCAGTTGCAGTCTCTAAAAGTAAACAATACAGCATATTAAGGATGCTAACATTTAACTGATCATTAATTACTTTTATGTATAATAAGTAAAAATACACAATACCAATTGAAGATTCATTACATGAATTCAGTAATTCATTTATTAAATTCTCAAATTCAATGTCAGACTTGCCTTTCTAAAAAAACTGTTCCTAAAGGACGTCATCAGGAATCTACCTTTATTTGTTCAGTTTTGTTGTTGTTGCTGGTTTTGTTTGGTTTCTGCGGGTTGGTTTGTTTTTAACCCTCACGTTTTACAGGTCACTCAGAAGGCAGTTACAGTATTGCTGTCACAGTTGCACAAAAGCCATTGCATAACTTTTCACTCACCCACCAGGGCTAGACTAATCTTCCCACTAAAGTTGAAAAAAACCTATCCACTGAACCTCAGTAAAAGTATTAAAATATTTTATGAATAATGGATCAAAATAACTGTGATTTAGAAGAGGTTTGGGAGGGTTTTTTTATGTGGTATCACATCTATATTTCTAAACATTTAATTGTTTTGCAGTTGTTACGGTGATCCATAACCTGTTCTAACAAAAGGGCATAATATGAGAACATCAGCACTCTGTTACACCTTTGAAAAAGGAAGAAGAGAGAGTTCATTAGAATGCATGAAGTGATTCTTAACAGTTACATCTGAATGCTACAGCTGTAGGCTTTATAAGCTCAATAGTGAAGTTTCTTTATGAATTCCTCCTATTCAATGAACTGTAAAAAAAGTTCCTCTGGGGAAGATTTTGATTTCATGTTCATTTTAAGTTCCAGAAAAAGGAGGAAAGCAGATGCTCTTAAAGTTACTTTACCTGATTTTGAGATAATGGAGGATCATGGGTGAATGTCAGCCCTGCTTTAATGAGAGAAGTTAAAGCTTCTGCTCCCCATTCTCTCATTCTGGAATTTGGATGCTGACAGACCTGAAAACAAAGCAATGTTTTGTTTAAAGTATTTTTTATTTAATCAAGATTTGAATATATGTAATACGTAACAATGATTATATTAGAATTTACATAGAATATTAAAATAAAGCTTTAAGCAAAAACACAATAGATCTCTAAATTATAAAAGCAAGTTTATAGTAAACAAGTATTTATCTTTTGGATAGACATACCTTCTGAATAAGGAAGCAATAGGAAGCAGTGAAAGACACAGAAGGAAACATAATGAAAAACAAAGCAGTTCATGCCAACACGCTTTCCAAAATGAATATACTAACTGCTAATTCAGATAATGATTGATTAAAAAGCACCAAACAACTCTTCAATGAATGCCTGAAACCCTCAGGTTTAACTTAGCTTTGAGCTACTATAAAATTGAAAGTTTCATCTTTCACACACTGTTGAACATAATCAAGTGAAGAAGCATGACGGTAGCCAACACAGAAAGTGTCTGCTCTTTTATATTTTCAAATACAAAAAGTCATTGAACAGTGAATGTAAAATAAGCCTTACACTCCACCATTTCAAAAGCCTGACACGACAACAGCAGACATTATTTCAATCTGAAGTTTCAAACACCTCTTCCTTTTTCTGTCTTATTATCTAAACCTAATAGGTTTGCTGATTGTTTTTGGGTTTTTAGAACAGAACAATTCAAAACACTGTGCAAACCCACTGCATAGATACCTAGTATTAACTGTACTCCTATATTTGATACATTATCCTCAAACAAGTGAGATAAATCTACAGTTTCATTGACCTCTACATACAATTAATTTCCACCCACCCTTCCAGCCTGTTGTTCGTTAAAGAATAGGTGTCCAACCATAGAGAGGTCCTCCCCAGGGACTGGACAGTCCACTCATCCCAAAGTGGATGGCACCTGAAATTGTGTTATTCCATCCCATAATATTGCATCTTTATTTTCCATATAAGCTTACTGCAGAGTCAATTCTTCCTCTTTCTTTCCATCTCACTGCTCCCAAAAGGGCCTTATCCTCTTGTAAGAGAGGGTAGTGCCCTGGCTTGGCCTTGGCAGAGCTATTTTTCACTGTGTCATTGAGGCCTGGTTGGGGAAGAGGTGTTTGAGGTCTGGATGGGGAGGCGGTTTTTGGACAATGCTGGCCTAATGAGACCTTGGTAAAGCCCACGAGGGAAAACTGGGTTGGGGCTGAATATGAATTGTGTCTATTTTGCGTGGATTATGTAGTTGTCATTAGTACTCCCATTTAAATTTTCAGTTCTTTCCAATCCTTGTGGAGTGTTGTCTTTTACTCCTTTGGGGAGGGGTAAAGAGCATCTGTCCACTCCCTAAACCTACAACGCAGTCCTAGCTCAAATGGTGTGTGAATCAAAATCCAAGGCAGGAACATAAGGAAGGTTGATGGTTTTGGATGGCAGATCATTCCCTTTTAAGCCACCAGCCAAACTGCAAAGGAGGACAATACAGAAGAGCTAGCTTAATGTTAAAAAAATGCAAGCATGAAGCAGCTGCTCTTCTGAATTATTTATATTTCTATTATCTTATATAAAAAATAAAATTTAAACTACTTCATGATGCTCTGAATCTAACCAGACAATCAGTTCCAGAGACAGGAACAAACTCTTCCCTCAGGTTGTGTTTAATTGAATTTGCGGATGGTGTTTTCTCCTTCCTTATTGTACCTCCATGACTTAAAAGGAAATAAAGGCAGTGCTTCAAAAGAAATTGAAGTAGACACTGTATTTCCTACAGAACAGTGGCAAATGCCCACAATGGATAAGAGACTGAAATAGACTGCTTACTAGATGAAAAGACAAAGTCTCAACATATGGATTATGGACCTTGTCTTGGAGGGGAGAAAAGAGAAGAGAAAAAAAAAAGACAATAGAAAGAGACACCTGTGATTTAAGTCGTTATACACATAACTATACAATTTTCTTCTCCTACATTAACTATTATGTGAAGATGATATCCATAAATAAGGGGAGAGATGGCAAGTCCTTAATACTGTTGGAAATGACGTTCTAAAGAAGTGTCTGACACTTTCTGGGAAATGAGGAAGAAAAGCTTTCTCCTTTACCCACTTTAATCAAACCCTCTTCTGGCATTTCACTCTTCTACATATATGTGTATAGAAGCAAAACTTTATGATTATATTCTGTCACTTTTTTTAGCTTAAAAATCAGTATTTACATTTTTTCTTTGATGAAGTGTATCTTCCATGTCGAAGTTACAATATTTATGAAATTGAATGAGATTATGACACCTATTGTTGTATTTGTACAGTATTCTCTTGATGAGACCATTCAAAATGTTAGCTCTAAACTTTTTCAAACAAATGAAGTGCTTGTTATTAAATCTAACAGCCTCAATCTTTCTGGAAAGGACACAAATATGTACTATGGGAATTCAAAGTGAAGCCTGTTTGTGTTACTTTTACTGTAACTCTCATAAGAAGTATAATAAATTGATCATTTTAAACATTGCTTTGTTTGAAACATATAAGGATTGAGGATACCATAAAGACAAAGCCAATAAGAGGAGATTAAAATACTGGAATATATAAATTCACTTTTGCCTTCAAATTGTGATGCATTCAAGTTGCAAAAAAAATAAAAAAAAAGAAAAAGCTATGAACCAAAAATTCAGTATGCTTTTAGTTACACTTTACAAATGCATTTCCACAGGACCTTCATTAAGACAAACTAAGTTCTAGTACAAGTGATGAAAGCAGTAAGTTACCTCCAGAAGATGACCAGTCAGAGGTCTCCAAAGAATCTCAATCCTGTGCATGTTAACTAGTCCCGTTTCCAGTAATTTAGCAACAGCAAAAAGCGATGGTTCCTTAGTAAAACAGAATTAAAACACGTAACTTTGAGGTAATCCAGTTAATGTCAGAGCCTTTTGCTGAACTATAACATACAAATTAAGATACAACTAATCTCACTGAAGTATGATTTTGTAGGTTGTGAATGGTGCTATAGCAGCTTAGGTAGCACGGCTGGAAGTTTGCACGTTTGCAGTACTTCATGAGAAGCCACAAGGCGGCAGCAAGAGCACACCATCAAGAGTTGCGTCATACTACTTACATAGCCGTCACCAAGTTTTGACAACAATCAGAGCACTGATACTCCTTCCAAAGTGCACGTTTTTACATAGTACTCCCTTCAATCACCTTTGTAACACATTTTACTAGCAAAATAGCCTTTTTCTCATCACAACTTCTAAAATTAAAATTATATACGAACAAACAATATAGCATATTTCACTGAAGAATCCTCTATCTTCCACTGGCTTCATAAATGCCCTGCAAGAATCTGATAGATTTCCTTTTTTTTTTTTTTTTTTTTAAATCATCATACAGTAAAAATGGCTGCTGCACTGGAATTATTTTGTTCCTACTTCTGGTGATATTTTTGTTCTCGTTTTAAACAAAGTCTGTGTTTAAAAACAGTTGATTTCAAATTTGCTGCTGTAATATTATAAAGCGTATTTTCTGTCATCATTATCTCTAGTGAAATAAATCAAGGAAAAAATTCCAGAACATCTCCTCTGGGATTAAATTATAACTAGGAGAATATATACACAAGGCCCTTAAATCTTTTTTGACTATATGTCCTGAGGCTGACAGGTATATTACAATTTTCACAAGTAAATATGAATTACCAGAGGGGTGTTAACATCTAAATTGTCAGGCTTTTTCTGAAGCACATTATAAAAGAACGTTGAGCACTTCACAGAAAATGCTATTCAGAATCCATAATCTCTGAAATTATGAGGGCTTTTAAGTAGTTTTATCCACCACCAATCTGATTCACAGAAACACATGACATTCCTTAGTTAACAAAAGGAACATAGGAGGAACACAATGAGAATGTTCATAGAATTTAGTAACCTTACAAACCATTATAAACAAGACATTTCCTGGTTCATAATTTATTTTTCAGTCTAGAGTATCAAATGTATTACTGACTTAATATTAGCAATAGTTAGCTTAGAGGATAAATGTACAAGTCTTCTGCCTGCTTCACAAAAACATCTAAAAAGAAAACGAAGAACTCTTTTCATACCTTATTGTTTCCATAGGCCATATCCATGGCTTCCAGAGACAAGGAGCAAAGGGCATTTATTAAGTGATGTAAAGACACGTCATCAAGGTACCTGAAAAAAAACAGCTGTCAAAACACTGCCAAGTTCGATGCACATTATTTTAATTAGAAGATGAAATTTCTTACTGTGAGCTTTCAAAAAGCCTTGAAAGTATGTTGGATATAACTGGCAGATCAGTCATAACTGCTGTAGTCAGAACCTTGAAAAAGAGACAGAAATGCATCTTATACATTGCAACAGAAAACACTGCATAATCATTAATCATACAGAGAAGAATCCTGCTTACTGTGCTGGGCCCTTCTACAGCTCTCCCAGGTTTTAATGCACCCCCAACACCAGGCTTCAGTCCCAGAATCCACACAAGATGCTGAAAGACAAAAGGATCATTTTCATCAGAAAAGACTTTCAGAGTAGAGAGGAAACTAATATTGTATTCAAGCTAACCATCAGCCTTCCAGAATTGAGGGGAAATGCTACAGTACTTACTCAAGGCAATTCAAAGTACACCATGAGTAGAATCAAAGCTTCTTCTATTCCTTACTTAAAACCTCAAAAACCAAGTTATGGCAAAAGACCAAGGCATAAAAACAAGGCGTAAATAGTTCCTATTATACCTGAAGAGTAGCCAGGACAAGTTGCCAGGATGTACCAAGAACAGCTCCGTGGCAGTGAGCTAAGTTAAGCAATGTCCTCATACACTGGATATTTTTTGAAGTCAGCTGGAAAAAAAACCAACAAAAGGACCACATAATTTTTACTACTTTACGATAATAATATTTCTAAGAAACTTGCAATTTTTTTACTAAATAATTTAAGGATTGCATTTTGTTTGCAACAGTAAGATGTTATGTTTTTTAGAGGAGTAGCTCAGTATCTCTTTTTTCTCCCAAGTTTTATCTTGCTAGGGTTAAATATTATTTGCTCACTGTCATCCCAGATTCACATTATCAAAGACACAAGTTCAAGTACTTCAGCTTTAAGTACATCACCTCCCCAAAATACAGTGTCTGTCTCAATAAAAAACAAAACACCACATTTAAGTGCACTTCCACACACAGGCCCATAACAGAGCTGAGACTAAGGATTTTCAAAACAGCATGGATGACAGCTGCTGAGCTAAGAATCGGGCACAAAACAAGAGAAAGTTGTCTTTAAAGACAGAGAACTTTGCTGCCCAGAGCTACTCCAAATTATAAGCTTAGGATAATACTTCAGATAACTATTATTTTAAGAATGTTGCTTATCTGTTGCCTGGTTTTGAGACTCACTGACATGCAGAAAGAAGCAGTTAAGCAGGATGAGATCACTTGTACTTACCATTACTGTCCCCTGTGGCTGAAGAGCTAAAGGCTGCCCTACAGCTACAACTTGCTGATGAGATTCACTTGAGGGACTGATCATTTGAACATTCTGTCCCTGAATGGAGTATGCTGGAGGGAAATTGAAAAGAAAAGCAATCTAAATTTAAAATCCAGTACTTTTTTGCAGTAGCAACCACCTCATGACAAACACACTCCAGATAATTTTTTCAGTGTTAGCTTTAAGGTGCTCACTTTGAGATCTTTAGTTATATTTACATTATTATGTCATTGCTTTACAGAGTTAAAGGAGCCAGTAATCCTCACACTATTAGATATTGCTTGCAATAAATACATTTTATTTTGAGAGTTGAATATTTGCAGTAAGATATGAGCATTAGACTATGTCTCAACTCAGTTATCTGGGGTAATTGTGTGTTAAATGGTGTGTTTAATTGTGTGCTACTATTATAATTACGTACTCAAAAAATGAAGGTGTCATGATGTGTCATGCTATGTTAGGATGTTTTTTCCAATACAGGGTTTCAGGACAGACATTTTATAACTCATCCGTAAAAATAAGACTAACCTATATAAAATAAATTAAATTCACTGCTTTATTTCCATAGAGATACATGTAGCTCAGTTATGCATACTGCTTTACTGCCTTATGATGCAGTAATACACTTAGTTTGTGGGCTGGAGCAAAGATGCCAGCCCTTGTTCCCAGAATAAGGTACTTTTGGTTTCTACTAAGAGGTCTAATGTCAGATCCACCTGTATGTTCTGCATGCAGCTGCATGTCTCGGTACATAATTCCTCCTCAAAATTATAAACAGAGTACATTCTCAACTGTTATATTCCATGAATTACAACATTCTCTCAGGAGGTGAGAAGCTTCTTCTTGTAAAGTGAACAGAGCTCAGAGCTTAAGATCTTCCACTTACACAGTAAGTAGTACCATCACTAGACAACTGTAGAAAAGACTAAAGTACACCACAAATGCAGAATGTTCTAGCCAATTCATAAGTATCTGAGCTGACTAGACACCACTTCAGAATTTGAATGCCTTAATTACATATCCTGAGAGATCTTTAGGATGACAGACAGATTTACTTTGAATACAAACTTCTGACATCCTAAGCATTCATTAGGTTTTAGATTCGCTAGATGGGCAACCAGCAGATGCTACAAGACTAACCAGTTCTGGAAAGCAGGCAGCTGAGATCCTGTCTGAGGATTCTAACATAGTTTAGTATAGTCAAATACCATAGTTATATGTTTTTTGCAATCACATCCAGAGAAATTTGGGGTTGCAGGACAATACATGAAAACACAATTAAGGAGTACCAAAACCCTTACATTTGCTGGACAAAGCTGCAGTTGTGCTGTTTAATACAGTAAGGGCATAGTGAGGAGGCAGGGATCCTTTGCAAATGGCAGTGATAAAGGCATCTCTTGATGTTACAAGACCCAATCTTCCACAAAGTGCAGCCATAGTCAGTTCTGCTTTTAGAATATTTTCAGTGGCAGCTTCATCAGTGCTGAAAGAGCACAAATCATTTAGTAAGGATTAATCCAAGGCACAGAATCAAGCAGCTAATCAAAACTAAAGTATATGTTCTCATTGCTTTCAAACTTGTCAACACTAAATACTGAAGAGTAAGCACAACAAAGCTCTTCAGAACCCCTTGCTAAAATCCTGGTCTTCAGTTTTGAAAGATTTGGGAAAGGAGACTGTCAGGAAGTATTTAGCACTAATGGTGTTTGATTAAAAAAAAAAAAACCCAAACCAAAACACTCTTTGAAAGAGACAATTACATTACCTAAGTTATTATTTAGTAAACAGCTTCCCCAATTCAAAGATTGCATATTGCTAACAAGTACCAAGATACTATATACTCTCTTATCAGTAGTTATGAGGACAAGGGTAGACTCACTTCATTGTGCTGAAACATTCAGATGAAAAGGGATAAAACAAATTTAACTGGCTTAAATGAAAGCTTTTAAAAATGTCATTATCCTCTAATTAAGTACATTAAAGGGTAATAGATCTTCACTCAGTCTAGCTATCACTAACCCACAAACCTGTCTGCTCTGGTGTCATGCAACTGTCACCTTTCCCAGTATCAAAAGTCAGTTAAAAATACATCTGGGAATGTCATCTTTGAAAAATCAAGAGAAATGAAAGACCAAATACCTTGCATCAAGTAGGAGGGATAAAGCAGCCAGAAGACCACACCAACAAGCATTTACCATTTCTTCCCAGACAGCTCTGCTAACTTGAAAGAAATATATGTACTTGTTTATAGCAGAAATACACTATTTTACTTGATAACTTTAAATCACATCACAATCAAAATGATTGCTACTGCATTTTTTAAATTGTGGGGTAAATGTGTACATGTAAGTTTACAAAGACACGTATATATGTATAAACAAGTACACTCACACTAGTACCATTGAAACAGCTGCATTTAAAATGACATGGCTAATGTAAAAAAATGTCACCATGATAACAATTATTCTAAATGACATCCCCAACAATAACAGAAAAAAAGAATCTTATGAATGTCAGTATTTTAAAACCTTGCCTGTAAAAATAAACATTCAGAAGTGCATAAATGTGGGATAAGATATTGAAATTCTGCAGCAACAGGAAAACACTCTCCCCTGGCATTTGCAGTTCTCTGTATTGTTTCATTTCTTTAGTTTAATAGAACAACAACAAAAAAAAAATTTAAAAGGTCTAGCAGGCCTACGGCCTCCTATCATTCCCACAGCACCCTACCACTCGTCATGCTGAGAACCTAGAGTCCAGTGCGGAGTAAGGCCTTGCGGGACCATGGAGAGCTCCGCATTTTGCTCTGGAGCCAGATCCGGGCCAAGCCCCTTCCTTGCCTCACCTTCCGCAGCGTGGGCATCTCGATACAGCACTACCTCTTGCACTGCCTGGTATACTGGGCAAAACCACCACAATACTTATGTCTCATTTAAAAATCTCTCCATTAAAATGTTGAGCATTTTCTCTCATTACTAGAAAGAGAATTTTCTTTTTAAATGGTCCTAACTGCTGCATTTCTCTCAGTCAGGTTCTCTTGCGACCTTGGATGTCAGAGTTAAGCAGAATTAAGGACACAGGAAGACAAACAATTCTGGAGTACAGAATGCCTGTCATCTCTCCCTCACATTCCACATACATACATGTAAAACAGTATTAATAGGCTATAAGGAGACTATGGTTAAGGTGCTATAGGACAGAAGCAGTACACCCAGTTGTTCTGTTACTAAAACCTCACATCATTGAAAGTTAGTATATGCCATTTAGAAACAATAAATTTAAGCAACAAAGCATGAACTGTTTTAATCCTGCTTTATGCAAACTGCTGTATTTTATATAGTCTTTGCATTTTCAAATACCTAGTTCTTTCTCTGATTGGTCAGATATAGACTGCAAGTCTTGCTTCTCCAAAGACTGTGCTGCTAAGGAAGCTGTCTCTGCTGTGGCTTGACCAACTGTTTCTACCTCTCCCAACTCTCCTTCAATCATAGATGTAATACCACGGACAAGATCCAGTAAACAGTGAAATGCCACAGACATGGCATAGCCTTCAGGAATTGTAGGTGGCTCTACTTTGTCCAGCATTTCCAAACTGAAAGATTGAAAGCATGACAAGTTAAGTGTGTAACAGCACCAGTGAGATTCAAAACAAAAACATCCAACAAGGTTCCAAAGGAACATTAAATAGAAGCAGGCCTCAAATACCATCCTTGAAGACTTACAGCAACTCAACAAAAAAAAAAACAAACTTAAATCATTATATAAGAGAGTAAACAAGTCACTAAATAAAATATTACATGAAAGGGTACAAATCTAGAGTATGACCTAAGAAAAGACACTCCAAAGTTCTTATATACTGTAGTGAGGCCAAAAAATGAAGAGTTAATAGAGCAACAGTACAGTAGAAAAAAAATCCAGCAGCTGCTAAAGCCATAGGAGACATTTGGATCAGAATCAAGACCATTCGGATAAAATAGCAACAACTCAGGATACCTTACTGCACCAACAAAAAGAATATATGTCAGTGAAATGAAGACCTCAATATTCAATAATAAAGAAAAATTTCTTAAACCATCAAGTTGAAAATATAAATATTTTTCTATATACATTTTCAAAAGGTAAGAGTTGCTTACTAGGTAGCTTTAGCACTCCCTTGCACTGTTACATTCAGGATAGGTATCCAAGTGCCTCTGTACTCAAAGGCAGGTAACACAGTTGTACCTCCTCCCATTCCAGGAATTCCTGGGTTTGTTTGTGCTGATCCAGTATTCCCCAATGCACTGCTTCCTGTTCAGGAAAACAAAGTGATGAAGTTAACCAATCTCATTTGAGTGAACAGCAAACATACTTTTTCTGTATTCGAGATACATGGATTAGTCTAACAGGCCTTGCTTGATAATAAAAAGCAAGACCACCACAAAATCTATTTTTGAGCTCCCTCTGCTGTCTGAATCATGATCTTATGTAGTTTAAAATGTGCCAATGATTGATGCCAACTGCCTTATTTTCAGTCAGAATAAAATGTTTCTGTGAAGAGCAGCAGCATTCGTAACATTCTGTGAATGAACTAAACTTACATGGTCTCAATAATGCCACATGTTTTAGCGAAGAGTAAGACTAAGGATTATCTGAAAAATATTTGTATCTAGAACTCGGGAGGAGGAGAAAGGTTTATCATTCCAAGAACAAAGATTATCACTTTAGAAATGCAAAAGCTGCAAGAGGAAACTCAAAGAGAGCTGTAACTTTTGAATCTGTTCCACGTCAAGGTAAAATTAAACAAACCACATCAGGGAAAAGCAGACAATGTGACAACCAACAGGTAGGAGGGAACACATTTTAGTTCTAGTTTATGAAGCAAAAAAAAAAAAAAAAAAAAAAAAAAAAGAATTCTGTAAATATAAGCTTCCTACATATAGAATGGGGTCTATACTCTCTAGGCATGAGTACCAGAAGTTTAGAGTCTCTGTGTACAGACAATAGGGAGAGAAGGGCAGAGTCCCCAAGAAGACAACAAACAACAAATAATATATCAGTTTAACAACTGCCATGTTGGTATGTTCTCTTTTAAGATGTAGAGAAACTAAACTACTAATTTAGGCCCTATGAATACCCATGGAAGTCTATGTATACACTTTAACACAGTAAAGCTTAACAGACTGCAACAACAAAATCATAGTGCTAAGCAGAAAGACTTAACCCACTGTCACTAACAAACGCAGTTACACTGGTGTCATTTTCTATGACCCCACTGAGCAATCAGGTATGTTACTACTTTTATAGCAAATTAACTCCGTAAATTGGGAAAAGGCTTACATCATATGGAATCATAGAATCACAGAATAGTTTGGGTTGGAAGGGACTTCCTGCAGTAAGAAGGGACAGCCTCCATTAGATCAGGTTGCACAAAGCCCTGTCTAGCCTTGCCTTGAGTATCTTCAACTACCTTCCTGGGCAACCCCTTCTAGTGTTCCACTACTCTTATAGTAAAGAACTTGTTCCTAACATCCAAACTAAATCTGCTCTTCTCTACTTTAAAACCATTGTCTCTCATCCTATCACAACAGGTCTCTGTAAACAGTCCTTTTCCAGCCTTCTTGTAGGTACTGAAAGGCTGCTATTACATCAGTATAATAAAAATGACACAAAACCTAGACAGATGCAGCTTTCGATTTCTATTAAATAGCTACACTGTTGCAAAACTGAGACTCAAAAGCTAACTACAGGTGTGTAAGATATCCTGCTATGATAGGACTACTGTTATAAATCAGAAGATTCAGTCAAAAAAAAAAATCAGGCTCCATTTATCTGCTCTTTGGGTGTTAGACATAGGAGGAAGAGAGGCAGAAATAAACCAAAGAAACAAGCAAAATGAAGGAATGAAAAGAAAAAGGAGAACCTGCTGTGCTACTGTTTCACTTGAAGGCAAAATGTAAGTTTTCAGCAGAGTATTTCAGAATGGCTTCTCCCACATTATGCTATATAATAAAAAGTGCTTTTTGCATTTATCTTAAAGCAGGTTAAACTAACCCAGAAATAATGCTAATACAAGTGTTCTATCAGCTCCTGTTAAGACGCTATTAAATGACAGCTGACACAAATTTCTTCATGTTATCTTCATGTTGTTTACATGAAGTCGGATTTCAGACTTTACAAGTGAACTCATGAAGGTGCACATCTAAAGTCATAAGTTTTAATCCGTATTAAACTAATAGTACATATAATGATTACACTTAGCTTATCTGTTTATTATCTCTTCTAAGAAAGCATGTCAAAAGACACCCTTAAAATTCAGACTGATTGTTGCTGAGGCCTCTGCCTTCAGAACCATGGGAAAAAGCAGAATGCCTTGACAAGGACATAAACACCTGTAAAGGCATTAATAGGAGGACCATTTCTTCCATACACCTATCTTCTTATACCTAGCGAAATGCCAAAATCCTGGCTGTAAGAAAGAGACAGCCAAGTTCAGTTTAAGTAAGTGACTGTTTTCAGCCTACAGAAACATCAAAGATCATCTGTAAAACACAGAACTTTCTTTCTACCTCAGCTTCCTCAGTTCAGTTTAGTCCCTCAACATCCAGAAGAATTAGCTACGGCTTCCCAAGAGGAAGCAAACACACGCTGTCTTACTACTTCAGTCGCACACTGCTGTAAATTATATCCTCACACAGAAGACAGAAATCAAAGCTGTTATAGTCAGAAATCAGAAATTTACTTTCCTCTGAAAAGTTGTGAACCAAAGAGCTGGGTCACTGCAGAATCAGAAATAAATCCAGGAGGACTGCTCTGCTGACTGGAGGCTACATCTTCACAATACAGGTAGATAAAATGTGATGTACCAGATCTGGAAACACTTGTTTGTCTTAAGCTAGCTTTTCACCTCAGTGAACACAGAAACATAGAACTAACCAGCTGTATATACTGTATCAAACCAGGATTTATTATTACAAGGAGATGCTGGAAAAACTGAAGAGTTAGTAAGGACGAGGCTTTACCAGTTTGGTTTGGTGTTGTTGAGGTGTTCCCTGTGCTTGGTACAAGAAAGAGCGACTGGATGAAGGACCCCAATGCATTCACAATGTCACGGAAAACTTTAGTGGAATGTTGCTTCATATCATATGATTGACAAAAGGACCTGGAAAGCATATTATAAAATCTAGTCAGTATTTCACAAATTAGGGACTAACACCATATTTTAATAGCAACTTCCCTCCTCACTGTAGACTAAATGCACTTTTTAGCTGCAAATATGAAGGTAAATAGTAGTATTTTGGATTAAATTAACGCTCCTTTGAAATTGGTAAGATAGAACTGGTTTGGAATACTCAACTATAATTCAGCCCTTACTGGATAAATAAGCACTGCCTAATGATTTATAAAAAAAAAAAAAAAAAAAAATAAATCTTGAAGAGTGTATTGCATTTCAGTTTCTACATATTTACAATGTTTTGGGAAGCATTTACCACCAGAAGAAAGTAAAAGTATTTCTTGCATTTCATGTAAAGGTGAAACTCAATACATTTAATACCTTAATAGCTGAGGCTGCACACAAAGCCTGTGAATAGATTCTACTGCAACAGCTCTTAGCCACTGTGGTTTGTCTGCATCCAGAAACTTAACCAGCAATGAGAGAAAGATTTCACATTCTGTTACCTAAAAGATACAGTTTATAGCCATTAAATGTAAAGAAGAAACCTCCTACAAAATAATTTCTCAAAAAACTTCCACTTTATCATAGGAGTCCTATCCCAGCAAGTTGCATGAGATCTAATAAAGCTTTTCAGCAAGCATTTACTCAAAACCTGTGTTTTTAAATATTACCTAATAATCATATTATTTTTGTCAAATTAACAGCACACATGCTATTCTACTGAAGGTGTTAAATTCCTCATGAGCATTAAAGTTCTTACATGTGCTACAATAAACAAATGCAGTGTAAAAAGAAATTGGGGTTTTTTTGCAAATATCTAAAATTCAAGGGGTAAGAACTAATTGAACAAGTGGGCTTTTATGCACATTCTGTCAACAGCTTTAGCAATGCAAGTTAAAAGCCTCTTAGCAAATATTAACAAGACACAGCAATCAATATTATTTAAACTAAGGAAACAATCGAAGGATTCTCAAAACCTTATGTACAGAAAACAGCTAATCTAGTTCGAAAATGTTTAAGCCCATGTTTAATAAAAATCATACCTGTAGAATACATGCAAACACAAAGACATGCCAAAAGAAAATAATATTTAGACTCTTCTTTCCTCACTATATGTAGTTTTCAAGAACTAGTTAATACTATTACTGGTCATGGTACTCGCATACATGTAGAAAAATGGAACTGCATAAAGAAAATTTGAACACATTCTTACCAGCAAACTGTAAAACTGCTTAATCAAAACAGAAACTACTCTCAACAAACGCATACAGATGGGGAAGTATGGTTTTTCCACTGGTGCTGGGGAAGATGATGTGCTGGAACCTTGCCTGAATTTGATATTTGGGGAGAAGAGCTTTATAACAAGAGGACATACTCTTTCTTTAAGAAGAAAACTGAATTCCTGATGCTGAAAAAGAAAACAGAACAAATTACAATCAGATATTCTTTAGCTGTCATCAGAAGCTCTGATTATGCATGTTATTTACCTTTACTGCTATTAACAAGTACTCTGAAGTCACGTAAACCTTGGTATAAATTACACGCTCAGGAAATGGAAAGAAAGAATAGTAGACAACATTGTAAATCTACCTGAAAGCATGATGAAATGACATGGTCAAGTTCACACTATGTATCCCTTTTGTACTTTGCAAACTGAAATAGGCTGTTAATACATCATATATTTATTTTTTAAGTCAAGGTATTGTCTGTTAAATATGTTCCTGTAGGATAACAGTGCATTTATATGCAGTAGATTCACACCATTCATACCTGTGGATCTTGCTGCTTTGCGAGTAGGGTGAGGCTAACAGTTTCGTAGAAACAACGTTACAAACTAAGATACAGGCTGTCATAAATCATTCAAGATAAGAAAATGCATCTTCGGAGGAGATAAAAATGGTGAAAGAGAGCAACATGCTCCACAAGATGCACAAATACAAACAAGGTGTACGTGAACAGAAAAAAAAAAAGGGGGGGGGGGGTGTGGGCAAAAAGACCGCGTTACTTTTCTATCATAGAAACTCAGTATGTAAAAGCTCTAAGTCCTTCTGAAGAGTACTACTGCGGCTAACTTTAAGTGTTAATGACATTTTACTACCCATGAAAGCAAAGGTACTTCTATTTTTCCTCCAAGAGCTACTCACTTGTAAAAACACTTGTGGAAAGTCGTTGAGGACTGACTCAAGAAGTTCAAGGCCAAATGTCCGGGTCATTTCTGTCATACCCACGAGCCAGTAGGGAGCATCAGCATTAACTAACTGACAAAGATCCTTAAAAAGAAATAAACCAACCTTTACATTCTCTGCACAGTCTTGTAACAGCATTAAGTTTTCTGAGTCTACAACAAAATACACTATCTTGCTCTTCTGTAATCAGCAATTTTCCAATTTCACCCTTTTTCCTCAAATAGTTCTTCTGTTGTTAGGCAAGAACTTTTTACAACATATTCTAAACTTTGCAAGTATAGCAACTATGTTTATTTCAGCTCTCAAAAATATCCAAGATTGTTGAATTTGCTATGTCAAGATTTTTGTGTGTAGAATATAAGGACCACTTTTCATTATATACTCAACTTAAATACAAAATGCAAAGCACAAGAAGCAACACCGAACTACAACAGTAGTTTGGCTCAGGGAAAAAAGAATCTTGAATTTAATATAGGCATATTTAAGATTTATCGTAAAGCATTTTCCAAAGCCACTAGGAAGGGTCCAGATTTTCCAGTCAGGTCCCTGGCATACAGCTTATCATCGCCAAATATAACAAGTGCACATCAGAAAGCCTGAGAAGGACCTTGTCAATATGCCAACAGATTTTTTTTTTTTTTTTTTATTTCTTATACAGATGTAGAAGCACGCAACCATAACTGCAGATGCTCCCCAACTACCTGAAAAAGCATATATGCATCTTTAGCACATGGCTTCAGTGTGCTGACAGATCTTCTGTTACTATTTCCTTGAACTGCAACTGGCTGGTCAATAGTATCTGTGTAAAAACAAAAAAGCAGTTTTGGGGACAAAGGAACTATTGCAAATCAAGTATTCATTAAGTGTTCTAACAAAAGATTCTAGGACAATGGCCAGGTAATTCTCTTGCAACTTCTCACGTCACAAAAATAAACATTAGATTGAATACCAAACAGCATCAATACCAAGTACTTCCTTCCAAAAACTGTTCTCTTCAGCAGTACTACTATCATGTATTTCAGAGTCAGTAATCTGACTTTTTATCTTCATCATAAATGACACACTCATTTCAAATGTCTTCACAATACTAACCCTGAATACAGTTCTCACTGCCTGAAAAAAACTGCAGGTTTTATACACTGCTGGGCTGACACAATGGCTAAGGATTTAATCTCATTTGAATACAACTAAATGTGGCAGCTGCTCTTTCTGCAAACAACTACAAGCTGTGAACTTATTTATGCAGAATAAAACAAAACACAGCGAGAGTGCAGAAAGAAAATACCCTGCAGAAGCCAGACCTTCAGGTGTGCTGAGACATCTCTTTACATGGAGCTATTTTTAGCACTTTTATAGGAGAATACTTTTATCTTGTATACAGAGCTGAATTCTATTGGTTAAGTGAGTTAACATGCAAGATAAGTAATACTATAAAACACTGTGGGAAAGAGGGAGTTCTAACTTCAGGGATTCTGGGACTTCTGCTAAAGGCCTCTGTGATGCTGGGGATTCTGCAATGCTGTAATAAAGGACTTTTAAGATTCTCTACTCTCTGCATTTCTGGAATTCTGTTGTGGAGCAGCAACAGGGTCCATACATATAGTCATCACAAATGGCCTCTGAACCAGAGATCGCAACAGGAAATCCAGTTTACAACAAGTAAATGTATACAAGACAGTAAAAATTAATGACATCTCTCTTTTCTTCTTTTTTTTTTAATAGACATTTTACTACTTCTTTATCTGCTAAGATAAACATTTGATGTGTCCAAAGGAAATAGGTTAATACAAGCAAGCAGAATAAGAAGTATGCCCACCTTTGTATCGTTCATCTTCAGCAACCACTCTTTCAAATACAACAGTAACAACCTGCCGCACTGTAGCTGCCGCAGTGTTATTTGTGATATTATCTTTTGTGAAGTGCAATCGAAAACAAAGCACAATTGCCTGAAAGGAAAAACATAACATAAAGAATCACCTTACAACAACACATCTTTTAACTGAGAGAAGAACGGTTTCTATTACACTGTCAAAAAGGTTGCCTGTAAAAAAAATGATTAAATAATTTTAAATCTGAAAAACAGAATAAATTTTACAGTTTATCCTAATGAAAAATCTCTTTAGTAATCCTCCCCAAAAGGAATCTAGAAGTGTTCTTAAGTGATGATGTTACAGTAAGCCAATAAAACTGCGTTCGTCATACAGAGAACACACAGTAATAAGCACATAAAACAACCTGTATGAATACTTATTTCAAAAGGACATTAGGATTAGACTGTTAATTACAGAAAGGTCAGTCACCTCCAAAGCTGAAATGCCATTCCTGTCCTACATTAGTCACTATACTTTCACAACCATGTTGCCTCCACTGCTATTAGCCTTCTACGAGGTGCATATTTTAGCATGTCATTGTGCTGGCAATGACCTGAATACTGTTTCCCACTAGGTTTTGTATTACCTCTAACACACAGTTTAATAGTTTATAATGAATTTTTAAAATTAACACCTGTATGTGTGGTGAAACCTGTATTTCTTGTTCTTTCATCCTTATTCCATGTTCTTGCACTTCCATGAACCTCAACCACCTGGCCACAGCACTACATGCTCTAAGCCATACAAGATTCAGAATTTTCTTTTGCTGCTTCTTGTAAATGATTTGTGGACTCTGCTCAGATGGTATCCCCATGTTAGTTTGAAATTTCACAATACAATCATTCGTCTCTGGATTTTTACAAAAAATGTATGATTCTCTAGCTTAATCACAGAATCATAGAACTGTTTAGGTTGCAAAAGACCTTTGCGATCATCAAGTTCAACCATTTGTCTAGTACTGCCAGGTCCACCACTAACCCATGGCCCCAAGTGTCACATCTGGACATCCCTTAAATATCTCCATGGATGGCAACTCAACCACCTTCCTGGACAGCCTGTTCCAGTGCCTTACAGCCCTTTATGTGAAGAAAGGTTTCCTAGTATTCAATCTAAATCACCTCTGACACAATCTGACACCATTTCCTCATTTATTATCTGGGGGAAGAGACCAACACCCATCTTTCATGTAGTCATAGAGAACGGTATGGTCTCCTTTCAGTCTCCTTTTCTCCAGACAAAACCACCCCAGGTCTTTCAGCCGCTCTTCATAAGACCTGTGCTCTAGACCCTGCACCAGCTTCAATGCCCATCTCTGGACACACTCCAGCAACATAATGTCCTTCTTGTAGTAAGGATGGGCTGCTTCTGCATCTTTAAGCTTTCCTTCTTGAAGAATGCCCAGTCTTCTAGACTTCTCTCAAACAGGCCAGAGTAGCAGCTCTGCTGAACCACTTCCTTACTTCTTTGAGAAATGAAAACTATCACTTTGTGAGCACTACGATCAACATGGCCTCCAACCATTACACCGCTCGCAAGTCCTCCTCTGTTCACGAAAATGTCTAGTAGGTAGCCTTCCCTAGTTGGTCTTATTCACCAGCAGTGCCAAGAAGTTATCTTCTACACATTCCAGGAACCTCCCAGACTGTTTATTATTGTATTTCCAGCTGGCATATACTAAGTTCAACTGCCCCAAGAGAACAAGGGCTAGCAATTGTGAGACCTCTCCCAACTGCTTACAGAATAGTTGCTCTGCCTCTTCATCCTGGTTGGGCAGTCTGCAATAGATTCTCACCATGGTATCTGCCTTGCTGGCCTTTTCCCTGATTCTTACCCATAAAGTCTCAACCGATGTAGATGTACTCCAGGTGGGCTAATGGTCCCTCCACCTTTTTGAAGGAGAGAAGGCCTAATTCCTACATGACCATTCTCAGGCAATTCTGTGGTTTCTAACCCATTAACAGCTCTTCCATCTTTCCTGCTGCCAGGATCTCTACTCACTTCCTCCACTGAGATGGCAGATCAAAGGCCCTTGTTAGCATACCAGCCTTCAAACACTGACATGCTGCCCTAGGCTTACCTCTAGTGCGCCTGGTTTTACCCCTGTCTCCCCTCAAATCTATCTTAAAGCTCTTTCAATGATCATTGACAACTTTTTTGCAAAGATCCTTTCCCCATTTTTAGACAGGTATACCCCACATGGAAGCAGTTACGCCTTTCTGCCAGCAGTTTCCTGGTCAAGCTGGAGGAGCTTCTGCACCCTTCTTACATGCCCTTCCATGCAAACTGCCACACCACATCCTGCTCACAGTGCTCCCAGTCCCTGGTGCTCCCCAAGGGTTTCTTTTAGAGGTAGGCAGGAGCTTGGCCACCATTGCTCCTGCCTGTGCCCAGGTCCCATTTGCTACTGTTACATGAGCTAGGGGCAAGCTGAAAGAAATTCTGTTTTCAGAGTCTAAATATAAAACCGAGGACACAGAATCAAGAAATCCCCCTCCTCTTCCATTACTTCCAAATCTCTCGCCTGTAAATTTTTTCCCTGTAATTCTTCTTGAGTACAACAGTTCATACTAACAAATTCTTACCTTGGACAGTGCTTCATCATGCACAACTGTATTAGTTGTTAAAAGTACAAGAACTGTCTGGAGCAATTTAAGTTCTTCAAGACTATTTTCCATCAGTTGCCACAGCATATTAATAATGTTTCCTGCTGCAGCCTACAAAGAAATAATTTATTGTCAACAATTAAGATAGCCAAGTACATATGTACACATGTAAGAATATCCCTCTCAGAAATGCTAATCATAAGTGAATTTGCCTGTTTGTCTATATTATTGAGAATATAAAGCCAATATAATTGGCACAAGCTTCCCAAAGTTCCCAGAAATATCTGAACATGTAGTCCATATTAAAGTGCCATATTTAATTTTTTACTTGGAAACATTTTATCCCCAAAATTAATTCATATCCCACTAGTGTAATTTTGAACTATGCAAGCACAACTGAAGGTATATTTTAACAGTATTATTTTCACCAGGTTCTTAACACACTATATACACAGTAGCATAATACATCACGACATTTTCAGGGAATGTGCATCCATTTTAACTTCTTTTAAAAAGCAAGATGTAACAAAAATACAATACACAAAGTTATTACACAGAGTAAGTTCTGTGGATGCAACTTTAACAATTCTATCAAGAACTGTGAGATGCTCTGTTCCTGCAGTGTAAGAATGCCACCTAATGAATTCATTTGAATGTTGATGAACTTCTACAAGTTGTTAATGTCTCCTCACTTCTTGAGTTACAATTGTTAAACAAACAGATACGTGTAAATTATTTTACAAATTATGATGATGATAACACAGCCTCCTAAATAAAAGGAATTCATCTTCAGTTTGCAGCCCGTTATTTCTCACAATGAAATATTTATGTATTTATATAAAAGATTGATCTTACCTCTGAAACAACTTCATGGGACATGAGCCTCTGTATGGCTGCTAGGCATAACTGAGTGATCTTTGGTTCCTTTGTTCCACAACCCATTAGAAAAGGCTGAACTACCTCTGAGCTGTTCTCTTTTAATGCTTTCAAAGAGAGATACGAAAGCAATCACTGTTTAATACTTTGAAGAATACAATGCAAAATCTGTTAATCATACCTATTAATAAAAAACACTCCTGGAACTTTGAGATTTACTCTCACACCACAGGGAAAAGCCAAGTGAAGACAGACACTGGGCTGCCACAGGTCACTTCCACGATTACCCTGGCTTTGTCCTTACACCCTTCATGGCTGACTTTAACTTTCCTGCATGTGAGTCCATTTGGTTAGTAAAAAGGTTTGAGATTCTGCCTATTCAAGAGCTTTCTCTGGCCTTGCAGTGGTGACTGCCCTCAGGTTGGTAGCTTCATCCTCCTGCTCTGCTTCACCTCAGCACCAAATTCAAAAGCAACACGAAGTGTGGCACAGAGAGACATACCAAAGCATGCAGCACAAAGAAGAATAACAAACTGTTGCTGACAAAACAGGAGGAGAAGGGGAATGGATTGTTTGTATCCTGGGTGTACAACTTTCCATACTGACATTTTAAACAGTTTTTCCCCATAAAGGTAATTCTAGAAATTTAAAGTCAATTTAATAAAGTTTAAAAGAAAGTATTTCTGAAAGATTAATGGAAAGCATGACTCTGACCAGTGAGTGTTTTCTGTTTGCAGGTGTGGTTGTTGATCCATGTAAACTCATGGATCATCATCATTTCAGATAGAAAAAAATCCTCAGCTGAAGGTTCAGTGTGTCCTTAACACTGCATGTCATATATAGAACCATAGAATGGTAAGGTTGGAAGGAGACCTCAAGGATCATCTAGTTCCAACCCCCTGCCATAGGCAGGGACACCTCCCACTAGTGCAGGTTACTCAAGGCCTCGTCCAACCTGGCCTTGAACCCCTCCAGGGAGGGAGCAGCCACAACCTCCCTGGGCAACCTGTGCCAGTGCCTCACCACCCTCACTGTAAAGAACTTCCTCCTAACATCTAGTCTAAATCTTCCCTCTGCCAGTTTAAACCCATTGCCCCTTGTCCTGTCATTGCAAGACCTTATAAATAGTCCCTCCCCAGCCTTCCTGTAGGCCCCCTTCAGATACTGAAAGGGTACTATAAGGTCTCGAAGCCTTCTCTTCTCCAGGCTTAAGAGCTCCAACCCTCTCAGTCTGTCCTCATAGGAGAGCTGCTCTAGCCCTCTGATCACCTCATACTTCAGTCTGTGTATTAAGAGAAATGTGTCCATAAAAAAGTTTCATGCATGTTTTTAATGCAAAGACCTTAATCACAAACAAAAAAAAATTTGCAACATGCAAAATGTAAAATTGCAAACATGATCTACACTATTTTTCCTATTGAGCAACTTGAAGTTTGGCTCAGAAAAAGAAACTTCAAGGACTTGCTAGAGAGGAGGCTGGAGAGGTGGGCCCAGGCCAACCTCAGAAAATCCAACAAGGCCAAGTGTAAGGTTCTGCACCTGGGGAAGCGCAATCCCAAGCACAGATACAGGCTGGGTAGTGAATGGCTGGAGAGCAGCCCTGAGGAAAAGGACCTGGGGGGCTGGGTTGATGAAAAGCTCAACATGAGCCAACAGTGTGCACATGCAGCTCAGACAGCAACCGAGTCCTGGGCTGCAGCAAGAGAAGTGTGACCAGCAGGGCAAGGGAGGAGATTCTCCTCCTTTACTCTGCCCTTGTGAGATCCCACCTGCAGTACTGTGTGCAGTTCTGGAGCCCCCAACACAAGAAGGACATGGAAGTGTTGGAGCGGGTCCAGAGGAGGGCCACGAAGATGATCAGAGGGCTGGAGCAGCTCTGCTATGAAGACAGGCTATGAGAGTTGGGGCTTTTCAGCTGGAGAAGGCTTCAAGACCTTGTAGTATCTTTCGGTATCCCCACCCTATGAGAAGGCTGAGGAGGGACTATTTACAAGGTCTTGTAACGCCAAGATGAGGACTAGTGGGTTTAAATTGGAAGAGGGGAGACTTCGACTAGATGTTAGAAAGAAGTTCTTTACAGTGAGGGTGGTGAAACACTGGAACAGCTTGTCCAGGGACACTGTGGATGCTCCCTCCCTGGAGGTGTTCAAGGCTAGACTGGATGAGGCTTTGAATGACCTGTTCTGATGGGAGGTGTCCCTGCCTATGGCAGGGGCTTGGAACTAGATGATCTTTGAGGTCCTTTCCAACCTAAACCATTATAGGACTCTGATTCTATGAAGTTTAAAACTACAAAATATGTTTTAGTGATATTTTCCAACTGAAGCACTTAGTAACATGACCAAGAAGTTTCTATGAAAAGAATAAGATAATAGAAACTATAGATGCCATTTTTGTATAAGATATTAAACACATGTACAGTCCACAGTTTCCTTAGCCTCTTTGGAGCCAACACGGGCTCTATGTCCAGTTGACAGAGGATGACCTTGCACCAAATACCTCATCCAAACCAATTAAAATGTCAACGTAAATGTAAATGAATATACATGATTAACAACGTGCTTTGAATTCAATGTTTTTCTTAAAATATGAAGCAAAAGAAATCTGCTTTACAGTACAAACCACATCCACCAATACCATTGTCTAACGAAACACTCCATGATTTTCAAATTAAAACACAAACATTGTCTATTTCATCGAAAAGTAAAGTTTGTTCCCATTTAAGACATGTAATTTAGGCATCTAATTGTCAGAGTCTACATGTGAGCTGCCTGTCTTTATAGTCTATGAACACCTACAATACATAGTAAACAGAGCCTAGAGAGCTCACTCAAACACAGGCACAGATGTTTTTCACTCTCATAAACTTGTAAACTGACACTGAATTCTAACCACCAAGCAGAAAGAAGAAAGCAGTATTTAAAAAAAAGATATCCCAAAACATGTATCCTTAACATAAGACTCATTATAAAGTTCAGAATGGCATAAATAGAATGAAAATTAACAAACAACAAGACAAAGAAAAATTTAAACCTTTTACAGTATTTTCCCTGTAATCTATGAAAAACAATCTCACAATGGGATCCATACAAAGACTTTTACTTTATTAATTTTATGGTTTGTAGATTTGCTTTGGTAACAATCATTATGTTAGCTTCAGTCTTAAAATACACTAAAGTTTTCTTCTACTCAGGTCTGCTTCCATTTTGCTACTGAAATTATGTGAGAATATATTAAAAAATAAATCTATCATAATGAACCACATCACAAAAGTTTTGGGAAAGTAAAACGCACTCCTCTGTTCCATGAGCAAGATTATAATTGTTTAGAAATATTTTCTGTTAAAAAAGTATGAATTGAACATCTCAGTGCCACATGGAAATAACTTCTCACATTTATGTCCCGTGACCCTAATCCTAAAAGAGAAGTCAGCTTGTGCTTTTTCAAATCCTCATAAATAAAATAGAAAGCATGCACAGACCGCCAAGAATGAAGATTTTGGAACTGCTCAACTTAACAGTTCTGAAAGGAAGAGTTAGATCAATGACCTCAGAACTCTGACAAGTTAAACACATCTCACCAGACATAACAAACATTTTTAAGGTTTTAATGAAGATTTTAAGACTAATCTATTTTCCCAAAAATTATAATCCTACATGGTATTATACTTTGAAAACACATCAGGTCAGACTATTCCAAACAATCTGATACAAATGTTCTCATCTATTTTTATGAAACGAAAAATCACACCCTAATCAAAATATTTGAGTTAATCACACATCTGGTACGTGCTCCTAAATCATCTAGCCGTTAAAAAGCATCTACTTTACTAAATTTCACAATTAGAGGAGCCTTTGGCAGCTTCATTCTTATTAAAGTATACACAGTATCTTCTTCTAAAAAAGTAGCAGATAGTAGACCAACAGAGACCTTGACATTAAGTTATCTACAAGACTGGGTTACAACTGATGACTAAGAAAAAAACCACAAGAGTCCATCAAGAATTGGGACTGTTTAATGGCATATCGTTTGAACCCTGAAATGTTAGGATAATGTGCAGGTAAAGCATATGTTTACCCCTGTCTCGCAGTTTCTTACTGGGGAAAAAAGTTACCTTATTAGCAAAGATTAATTAAAATAACTTCCAGGACCTTCTGATTTTCCAAACCTCCTAACCCCAAATCTGCACAGGTTTTTTTGTTTATTAAATAAATGCTGACAACATGCTAGTTTAAACCTTCTAAAGGAAAAAGTAGTTACAAAATTAGTTACAACTAGTAGTTACAACTACCAGAAAGGATTCCCACATAAAGATAAAAGACTGCCTATCCATGGCCAAAATCAATGATCTTTCACATCTCTTCACTTTGAAATGAAGATTTAAAAAAACAAAGAATTTTGCAGGATCACAAACTAGCTTTCTAAAATGTAAAGTCCTTTTCACAGTAGTATGCCGAATAACGTTGACAGCTTCCCAAACGGCTAATTAGAAATTTCTCTTGATCATTTTTGTATTTTGACATAGCTGACATTACCTGGCATAGTTTTCCCACTTATGTCAGCGTTCATGACAGCAGTAAAAACAAAGAAAATAAACAAATAAAAGAGAGGTATTAAAGTGAAATATTGAGAGGTGGGACTGCTACTTCAAATAATTCTAGAAAGCACCTCCTTACCAGTATGTGATTTACATACCTCAAAATAAAAAAAAAAGTTTTACATCTCTATCACTTGGATCTTTCACATGATTTAGTATTTCTGTGATTTTGCCACAGCTGGGGTAGACACTCAAGTATTTCTACAGGGACATTCAAATCTGGCCAAAGGCTTCACCAGCAACTGGCAAGAAAACATCAATTTTCACACTATTTAATAAAGCTGAAGAAAGCTGGAGATACTGTTTTAAGCACTTCAACTCACAAGATATGTCCTGTCCCTCAAGGCAATTTAACGTCTTAAATTTAATGACCTTATCTCAGATTGAGATGGACTATTGCCTGCCAGGTACAAGTCTCCAAAGGCTAAGTGCTCATACTAAATACACAAATGAGGGTCATACTGCAGAACTCCACATAGAGCACTCAACAACAGCTGTGGTGAATGTAGACACTGAATAAACATTCATTATTTGGGGTCTAAGTATTTAGTGCTGCTTTTCTAAGTGGGTAATTACTTTTGTAGAGCAACAACCGAAAAATGAGACCTGTATCAGCATCGGTATAGCACTAATATGAAACAGAAGTGTTACTGGATTTTTCACTAGGTGCCCAAAAGTGAGTCATCACTGAGATAGCACATACTAAGAGACATTTAGGATTGTTGCATGTATTCAAGACATATTTTTAATATTTTTCCCACTGCACTGAAAATAATTACCTGCCAAAATATCTGTGTTCCGTGCAGCTATTGTTTTCACTTTTATTATTCCTGATTCAGCAGCCTGGAAGAGAAGAAGAAAAGTCGTTCAGATGCTATTTTATCTGAAAGGAAATAAGAATACTAAAGAGGTATAGCTTCAGAGAAAAATATTTTTACAGTATTCTCAATAAGCAGAGCCAATGCAGAGGTGAAATCTTTGTAGCTTCTAGAATTCCTTTCCAGAATTCCATAGGGAGGGGTAGATTCTATGGTTAAGAATCATGACTTCTAAAAATTCTCATTGTACTACTTTCCAGCCCTAGGGATACAAAGAAAAATCACTAGAAAAGAAAAAAAAAAAAACTTGTTACATAGAATGCACTGGGCTGAAAGGGACCTTTAAAGGTCCTCTAGTTCAATCCCCCTACAAGTAAGCAGGAATATTATTAACTAGATCAGGCTGCTCAGAGCCCCATCAAGCTTGACCTAGTCTCTGCATAGCTTCAAACTGTGAAATAATTACCATGACATATAATCCATTACATTCATCAGGCTGACATGCTCAAGAAACTGAGAACATCAGTAATTATATCAATGCTTAATACTTAACAATTAAGCAATGAAATCCAGTTAAATTGTGTGTGGTACACAACACTTGCATATTGTCACTGTTCTTTCAGTCAAGTAGTAGTTAATGGAAATGTTAGATTTCAAAAAGAAAATACAACTATCAGAATGAAACCCATTATCTCATGGGTTTTGTAACCTGAACACCCTACACTGATTGTGAAGACCCTTAGGATCACCAAGTCCAACCAATAACCTTACTCTACAAGGTTCACCCTAAGCACCACATCCAAATGACTTTTGCATATGGTTTAGGGTGAACCTTGTAGAGGAGAGTTGGACTTGGTGATCCTAAGGGTCTTTTCCAACCAGAATATTTCTGTGATTCTGGGAAATTATCCAAGGGCAGTACCATGAAGAAGTCAGCCTAACTCTGTTCCTCCCAACATGCCATACAATCCATGCCAACAGTTCCTCCTCTTTCACTGTAGGTCTGACCTGAAAGGCCAGCAGCACCCTCCTCTTCCTCGTGCCCCGCCTCCACCAGGATGGACACACATGCAGGCTGCAGGATGTATTTGCACAGACTGGATGGATGACAGCCAGGTACTGCAGATCTGAGCAGCCCACCTGGGAGATCATGTACTGTTGCAAGGAACAGCAACTCTCTCTTGAATTGCTTCCTGGCATAAATCACTACAGATCTCTAACAAAATCAAACCACACTGAAAGTACAACATTGAGGCTTTGCATTTCAAAATTATGATTTATGAAAAGTTCTGCATACAAAACACAAAAATACATTACAAATGGTACCTTTTTTGTTTTTTTAATCCCATTTATATACTATTAACCCCTGAAAACAATTAAAGAAATAGTGCTCAATACACTCTTCCCTGAAATAAATTCAACGGGTTTTCACGAACTATAGGTCATAAACTGCTGAAAAATACTGTTCTGCCAAATTTGAAAGTACATTTCCCCTTTCATTTCAGCTTCATATTTTTTTGGTACTTCCCACACTATAAACATTTCCATTTTCCCTCTGATATTACTATTTAAAGAGGTCTGCCATCACTATGTAAAACCGCTTAGAGAAGCCAACAAGCTGTGGCAAGGGAAATCTGAAAGTGACAGTACATTAACTTCTACCACGTAGTAATATTCCCTCTCCATCAAAACACTACTCCATCAAGATTTCCCAGAAAGTCAGGTTAACAGAGCTATACAAATTCATAATCAAATATCTTATTTAAGAGTTGATATAGGTACACTTCTATGAATTTTAAAATTTTTAATCACAGAACAGGCAGGGCTGCAAGGGACCTCCAAAGGTCATCTAGCCCAATCCCTCCATGCAGTCAGCAGGGACATCCTCAACTACATCAGGTTGCCCAGAGCCCTGTCCAGCCTCACTTTGAGCATCTCCAGGGAGGGGGCCCCAACCACCTCCCTGGGAAACCTGTTACAGTTTTCCACCACCCTCATGATAAAGAACTTGTTCCTAACACCCAATCTCAATCTGTTCTCTAGTTTGAAGCCACTGCCCCTCGTCCTTTCACCACAGGTCTTTGCAAACAGTCCCTTTCCATCCTTAATGTAGGCCCCCTTGAGGTATTGGAAGGCTGCTATTAGGTCTCCCTGGAGCCTCCTCTTGTCCAGGCTGAACAACCCCAGCTCCCTCAGCCTGTCTTTGAAGCAGATCCCCTGATCATTTTTGTGGCCCTCCTCTGGACTCACTCCATAGGTCCATGTCCTTCCTATATTGAGGGCTCCAGACCTGGATGCAGTACTTCAAGTGAGGTCTCACCAGAGCAGAGCACAGTGGCAGAATCACCTCTCTGGATCTGTTGGCAATGCATCTTTGAATGCAGCCCAGGATGTGATTTGCTTTCAAGGCCGCAAGCTCACACTGTCTGCTCCTGTCCAGTCTCTTGTCCCTCAGCACTCCCAAGTCCTTTCCCACAGGGGTGCTTTCTATCACCTCCTCCCCCAGTCTGTACTGATAGCAAGGATTGTTCTGGCCCAGTTGTAGGTACCCTGCACATGCTCTTGTTGAACCTAAAACAACACAAAAAGACTAAACACTGCCTTAAGATCATTGATGAGATTTGTGAAATTCTAGAGAATTATTTCAGCTTTACTGAACATCATGTTTCTACTTCACAAATAGATAAATATTCACAGTGGCTGAACTAACACACAACATATTCGAATGAGCAGAAAGTGACACACAAAAATATCTTTCATGTAACTAAGTGTCAATTGCAGTTCTAATTTATTTTATTTAAGTTAGCTTAATGTGTTGAAGTGTCTTAAGTTTTAAAGACAATCACTGCTCTTCAGTTATAAATTGTCAGCTAATTAGGGTGGGTTTTGTCACAACAAATTGTTCCTATTAATTAGTATGAAAGATTTGTCACAGCGCAACTTCAATTATCCTCAAACTAAATGTCATCATGTCTAGTGGAAATCAATACTCTTCTTGCCAGGAGTGACAAATTCGCTCTGAACCAAAGAAATATTAATCCTGTCCACATGCATGACATTCACAAACACCATGTAGAATCATAGAATTGTCAGGGCTGAAAGTGACCTCAGGGATCATCTAGTCCCCTGCCGTGACCAGGGACACCTCACACTAGATCAGGCTGCTCAGAGCCCCATCCGGCCTGGCCTTTAAAACTTCCAGGGACAGGGCTTCCATCACCTCCCTGGGTACTCTGTGTGAAGAACGAAAAAATTATTCCAAACAATGTCCTAGCTAGTTGTTTCCATGCAAGCTTTATATAAAATAGCACTTTTTTTTTTTAAACTAAGTAAAAACAGCAGCTATTAGACATTTTACTACCACTCTGAATATAGAACTTTCTCTAGAGAAAAACTTTTCTGTGTTATTCTGTTATTCTGTTCAGAATCCCAATTCAAAATGTTCACAGTTAAAACCTAATTACACTGCACATATCCTACAAAAAAACACCCCAACACCACTATTTCTGTGAAAAAGGACCACATCTTGACATCTATGGAAAAAACAACAAACCTCATAACCTCTAGAAAAAAAATCTAACGGTCATCTGACTACTCTGTATATATTAATAATACAGAAGTATGCTTGAGTGCATCAATTTAACTTGGCAAACTAAAAGAGATTTTAAGTTTACATGAATCACTATTGCATTCTCCAGACACTGACCCATTGATAAAGAATCTTATAAAAAACACTAACCAAGGAAATGGCCAGTACCACACTGTGTCTTTATGGGTACAAACAGGATAATTAACTTTCACACAAATACAAGACATCACCCTTTTAAAGCAGTCACCACTTTTAAAAGGAGCATTATTGGCTTCCCTTAGCACTGCAGTTGACTAAAGAGCAAGTCAGCTACCTTTCATTTTAAAAAGCAGCATATACACAAAATTCCTGTAATATAACAAACCTCAAGTGCACCTGAAACCTTCAGTCAATTAGATTTCCCATTCTGCTACTTTATTGACTGAAAATTACTAAAATAAAATGTCTCCAACACATATTTGGCCTTATCGAGTTTTGCTTCATGTTTGTGCTGAAACATCCAGGTTTGGGAGAGGAAATACTGATGAAGAACAGAATTGGTCACCAGTGATAGCACATATGGTTTTACTCAGTCAATAGTCTCATAGCGATTTTCAACAGGACCCTCCACACTCAAGCACTTGCTTCATCATCTTTCTTTGTCCTTGGAATTTACCACGTATTTCCTGACTATATTTTAACAGGACCCTCCAGCTCAAGCACTTGTCTCATCATTTTCCTGTGTCCTTGGAACTTACCAAGTATTTGCTGATTACATGGGCATCACCTTACTAGAAATCAAAGTAAGGCAAATGGAGAACTTAGGTTAAAAAAAAAAAAAAAATATATATATATATCAAGGCACACAGACAAGTTTGTGCATAACATCCACTTCCTGACCTCAAAGTTCCTCTCGCAAGGTACAGTCTGACAGTAACATTCACAGCTCCCTAGAACTGCATGCTAAAGTCAGCTTATAAACAGAGACTCAAGGCACAAGAGAAACCAATATGTGCAAATTCCGAGACTTTCAAACCCAGAGTTAAGTTTCTCAGATCCAAAACTCTTCCCCTCCTCATGGATTTCTCAGTCCTCAGTTCAAACAGGGAATAACTTCAACCTTCTCATATGTGCTGTGTATATCTTCCAAGTTTTAGAAATTTTAACCCTTGTGTAGGGCCAAAAGCACTAACCAGGTAACAGAGAGAGGTAACTTCTGCTCAGACACTTGGCGAAGACTTAAGCCATCCTCAAACAGAAACAACATTTTTCAACATCCAGGTAACATTCAAGAGCTAAATTTCGCCACATTACAGTCCTTGTGCACATATTCAGACATCTATAACTCATAAATAGCATATGGAAATAATAAGGTAACTAGGGTATGTAATTCTAATAGCTACTGTACAGGACGATGTAAAGGGAAGCCACTCATATCTGTGGCAGAGCAGTAAGTGCATCTGAAAGGCATTAGTTCCTCATCTGTCTTTCAGGGACAGCGTGGAAGTTCTCAAACCCAACTGCAACAGTCTATCACCAAAAGATACTATTTTAGCTAATTTCCATGTTCATAAAAAAATTACCTGGCAGTCTGAGGATGGCCACCACAAATGATGGCATGGCGTGTCTTGAACAGGTAACTATGTGGTTATTTAGCAGTTTACTTCTCACAGGCAAAGACATCATACACCCCTACTGCAACACATTATGGACAAGCAAGCAAGGTACCAGAGGGGTCACAGCCGGGATGTGATCTGATAGCACATCTGCTGCCCCACAGAAATCCCCATGGATTTGCCTTTACTCTGGGGTAAACATGAAAGAGCTACCCTTCTTTCACTGAAAAATGTTAATAGTTAACAATTTTTCCAAAGGGAAAGATGATACAAAGTTCTAATCTCAAATCTCTCTCTTACCAGTGATCCTTTTCAGAAAGTGAAAAAAATCACCTGCTGTCTCAACAACTTTTTATAAGCTTCCAAAAAGGGGTTTTAACAATGTTTTTAAAAGGATCAACTTTAATACTTCAAAGAAACTGGTATCTCACACTTAGGACCAGAAGTCAACACATTTTTCTACTTTTAATCAAAATAGTCTATACACATAAAGATATTTCAGGTAACAATCAGGTATATGCTAATTTCTACTATGGACTGACCTAATACTAAAAATATCTCTGTGTCAACTTCTTAATGTGATAGCGTTGTTAATAAAACGCAATAACAAATTTTCACTGCTAATGCTCTGAATAACCATTTTTGCTTTGATTGTATGTTCAGAGCAAATTGTTGTCTCCAGAGATATGAAAATTGCTTTAAGGTTTGCAGCTCTTACTATCTCTTCCTATAAAAGCTTTTGATTCCTCTCTCTAAAAAGAAAAGTATTCAGGAATGCTTGCAGGAATGATGGTCTCTGTTGGTGTTTACGTGATGCTGTTTGCCAACCTTTTACTAAGATTGCATGAGAGCAATATATGTCATCTGTGGTCACTTCCGTATCTATTACATGAAATAAAAAAAGCCATTTTTTTTTCTATTTGTCATTATCTGCCTTTCCAACTGGAACACTTGCCCTATATCCAACAGTTTTATAAGAGATCCTCCTGCCTTAAGTACAGTTTCATTTCACTGTTACTCTGGCTTGCTTTGCAAAAGCACATTCTGGACCATTACTGCACTGCTAAACTATTATTTGGAAAAGGGCACACTCAGAAAAAGCTCTACACTAAATCACCCTCATGAAAGCACTCAAGTATACCACATTTGTGCGAAAAAGACTGTACTTGCCTTCTGTATTTTTATCTTCCTCCCCAGGAGTACAATCCTTACTCAGACCTTTCTCTTTTATATATGCTCATTGTACCTGTGAATTAAACTGGTGAAATGCCAAGCATGATCTGACAGCACTGTGCACTCACAGGGATTTACTATATTGAATGATTTAATATATTTGGATTAGAGCTTGCTTACATTCCACTGGCCTAGAGCAAAGCCTACCAGCAGTCTCTGGGAATGGAGCACCATCCCACCAAGAAGACAGCCAGGGAGTACTTATCACGGT
>WBNM01029409.1:1176-50093 GCA_013399055.1 Ramphastos sulfuratus
AGACAAAGAACAATGGATACAAAGTTGAACATAGAAGGTTTCACCTCAACATGAGGAGAAACTTCTTAAAATGAGGGTGATGGAGCACTGGAACATGCTGCCCAGAGAGGTTGAGGAGTCTCCTTCTCTGGAGACATTAAAAACCCACCTGGATGCATTCCTGAGTGAACTACCCTAGGGGATCCTGCCTTGGCAGGGAGGTTGGACTGGATGATCTCTGGAGGTCCCTTCCAGCCTTTAAAGTTCTGTGATTCTGTGAAACTACTCATGCACATTTTCATAGTCAAGATGAGGTAAACCTTTTCATGCATTTTAAGAGGAACTAAAGATCCAGTTAGATCATATGAAATATTCTATTTTATAATGTGTGTCTATGTATTTAGAAAAAGAAGGGGAGGGGGGAGGAAAGGCATATTTGATTATTTTTTTAATTCTAGGATGGATGCTTTAACTACAGGATCATATATGTAACCATATTTTTTGACAGATGTGTTTTTTCATTGTGCATTCCTTGCTACTTGGTAATTTAACATGCCTCAGTTTACTCAATTGAAAAAAAGACAATTCCAAGTCATGAGCATGTCTCTTCTGATGGAAATCACTGCATAAAGCATTGTGAGTACTTACTCAAAACAGCCAACAAATTTTTTCCTTACAAAAGAATGCAGTACTGGAGGCAAGCCTGTCACTCCATAAATTACATTATTCTGAAACCTCAGTCTAGGCTTTTCTTCTAGGCCCTGGTACAGATGAGTGCTTTCATCCCATGAAAGTTTCTCAGTCCTTTGGCTTCTTTTCGGAAATCCAAGTCTTACATTATACTTCTAAGATGGAAACAGCCACAGGGATGGATCAAAGCCTGAGTACAGAGAGGAGTGTTATTACTGTCTATCTGTAGCTATCTGAAGCAAATCCTGCAAAATCTGGAGGTGCCTGTGTGTCTTTATTCATTATATAGAAGTGGAATTCATCTCCTTTATTTTCAGCATTTAAAAGTCAGGGAAGAAAGTCTGAGCTGGTTTTCTTCAGGGCCAGCAGAGAAAAATGGACAGACAAAGAGTGGTCCTAGGTAGGTATCTGAACTGTTGCTCTCCTCTGACTGCTCATTGGGGCTAAATAATAAGCTCAGGTAGGCATCTAACTCTTAGACACTTAATCTTTAGATGAATTGTCATTTGTATGATAGTCATCCCAGATGATCCTGTTAGCATTTAATTTAAGTACCTCAAGACTCCCAGAAGGTGTTAAGCTTCTGTCTCCCCAGCAAAGGAGTGAATGTGAAGGCAGAGCCCCCATAGCACAGTCTGTGATTCCTCAGGAAGGCATTTGTCACCATTTTGCCACCAAGGTAAGGCAAACTAAAACAATAAAACAAGACATGATGTGTACTGAGAGAAATAGTCATTTCCCAAAGCATATCATAAGTAGTATATTTTGTAACATTTCTTAAATGTTTGCAACTAAGATTATTTATAAAGGAAATACAAGAACTCAGTAGACCGTTACTGAGGTCAGCTTGTTTTATTTATTTATTAATGGACAAACATTTATTGCACTGCATATGAAAGCCTTAAATAGTCACTAGTTTGGAAAATCTTCTTTCCAAGATGTCTACATAGCATTAGTGAATGTATTAAAGAGTACAGCTTATGATAGAGAACCTAGTTTGTCTTGACTCCTGTCTGACTTATTTTTACACATAAGCAAGAAGTAAAACATTTACTTGAATCTTAATGAAATAATAACACAAAGTTAAAGAAAGGTTGAGAAAGCCTCATCTCAGGATCTTTTGGAATGGGGTTTCTCAACAGCATGAAGCAAAGAGTAAATGCAGGACCAAAAGCCAACAGATTGATGTCTTGATGGGCAACAATATCTGTATCTCTACCAATAAACAAAACAGTCCAAGAAGTTGCCATGAACCTTGCCCTACACCTTCCCACATCATTAAGCTGTTAGCACATCCTTTAGCAGTTTGGACCTGTGTTTGAACTGCTCACTGGTACCTACCTGACAGCACACATAATGACAAAGACCACTACCAAAAACACCGTGAAAGAATTTCTACCAGATTTTTTGTCTCCTTCCACTCTACTCTGTCCCTCATCACATTTCCAGTGAGATTCGTACACCTCATGGCACTAGCACACTCTCTCATTTTCAAGCTTTGACAGCACTGGTGTGCCATATTGGTCTGTACAGAGCCTGCACAGAATTACAGACCTATATACTGTGAGTGTGGTCAGACTATATCAGATGGTCTTGGTGCTGGAAAACAGTCCCTGATCCTGATGTATTCAGCTATGCTGACATACTTAGTGCCTCTGCTGCCACTAGGACAAAAGGGATAGTTTCCAGCAGCTGAAAGTGTGTACCTTTGAAAATTGAAAATCTTTTCTGTTCCTTCTCCAACCGCAATCTTCAGCCTGAAGGCTCAAGAGCTGGTTACCCAGAACTGGTTATATCATTCCCTTTTCATACAGTAACCATTTACTCAGAGGCCACTCAGCTGGACCAGCAAACAAATAACCAGGGAAAGAAAGAGGAGGAGGTAAAAGCAGTTATTATTACCTGCTGTTTTTTCCAATTTAAATCCCATTTTATGAGGCTACGAACATCCACCAGCCAGTCAAAATTAATAATATAGCAGATCACTGCCAAACTCTATTGTTATTATGTGGGTTTTTTAATGTTATTTTCCTCTTCTTTCTTTACCCTTTGTGATTTTTTTTTTTTTTGAGATGACTGTACCCATCCCTTTTTGCTTCTTTGTCTTCAAGGCCATGCATCATGAAGATTTCCTTTCACCAAATAGACTGAAGGTTAAATAAATCAGGAGAAATCAAGCCCTTGTATTCTCTGCAAGAAAGAGATTTGCTCCCCGTAACTTCTCCCAGTCCTCCTAGTAGCTGTTGTCCATTTAATAAACATCATAGCAAGTCAATGTCTCTTTATCATCTCTCTTCAGATTCTAAGACTGTGTGTTGTGCATTAAAGGTTTGGAGCCACAGGGTGTGCCAAAAGCTGGGTCATATGTTTTGCTATGATGTTCCTACTATTTCAGCTTTGTCTATAAAGGGCAAGTGGTAAATCACCTTCCTGAGAGTTAATGGAGCATTTCTGCAGTAAGCTAAAAAAGTGAAAAAGTTTCAAAAGAGTGGCTTATTATCTCAGTCAGCCAAAATTCACCGTGCCCATCACCTGCTTAGGAATGCTTCTTTTCTTTTCTTTATACTTTAAATTGTGAGGGTTTTTTTTCCTTTAGTTTTCCTTCATTTTATAAGCTTCCCTGTAATTCTCTTGCTTCTATTTCAGATCTACACCTCTTTTTCAGCTCTCCAATTATAATATTTTGAACTTTAATATTAAAACTAGTATAGTTGCCTAGCATCTTTCCTGTGTAGGTTTCTAAGCTCTTTGAAGACAGCAATTAACTGAGCCTGACAACAATCCTAGAAGTTTACTTTAGTCGAGGCACAGAGTGCCTTAATGGTCACATATTTAATTAATGGCAGAGCCCAGGAGTCCTGACTTCACATTCTTTAATTTGACCATCTGATGTTGTCTCATGCAAAGCACATGGAAATATAAATCAGGCTATCCTTATCCCCATCCTTCCTCAGGTTATAGTAATTATCCATCCATATTTAATCTACTTTATCAATGCCACATATCTCACCAATCTTTTCTGGTTAGTGTTTTGTGATACTCAATCTGTAATACAAGGACATGGACTTATTGAAGTGAGTACAGAAGAGTCCCATGAAGATGATCAGAGGGATGTAACAGCTCTCCTGTGAGGACAGGTTGAGAGAGTTGAATTTTTCAGACTAGAGAAGAGATGGCTGAAGGAAAACTTTATAGCAATCTTCCAGAACCTAAAGGATATCTATAAGAAAGCTGAAGAGGGACATTTACAAAGGCATATATTGGTAGGGTAAGGAGTCATGGCTTTAAGCTGAAAGAAGATAGATTTAGATTACATGTAAGGAAGAAGTTCTTCACTGTGAGGTTGCTAAAGCCCTGGAACAGATTGCCCAGAGAGGTTATGAATTGTCAAACCATAGGAATGTTTAAGGCTAGACTGGATGGCTCTTTGAGCAACCTGGAACTACATGATCTTTAAGGTCCCTTCCAATCCAGACCATTCTGTAATTCTATGATTCTACTGTCTTTTGGTCCTGCAATTTCCCTTGAGATATACCTCTCTTCTTCCTGTAGTGTGCTGGAAAAGGGATGTATTTATTAATAACTATTAAAGGTTCACCTTCAGCTACTCCAACAGGTAGGGATAACTCAATACTTTTCCTTTCTGCTGTTTGAAATTATTCATCAGACAAGGATATCTTTGAGATGGTAGTTGAGCATTGAGGAATTCCTTGCTTGTGGAGAGGTCTACAAACACATCTGAGCTGACATTGTCTTTAATGCATGCCCAAAATTTACCCCTAATCCTAAACCATTCTTTTCTTCAGGTATCCTGACGAACTTAGGTTTATCTCTCACTTAAGGAAGGTACAATACCTTATGACAGGGAACATGTTACACGCCTTCTCCATCCAATCTACACATTCGTATGGTTCCTAATGTGCAGCTTTCTAAATTGAGCTGTTATGCTCTTTTTTGTCTGCTGGGGAGTAAGACGGAAGGATGAGGAGGTGATGCGGCAGTGATGGGAACAGCACAGTTCAATGGGATCAAGACACTTATATTACATTCTTCACGTCTTTACAAAGACGAATTTCCCATTATTTTGTCCATAGCTGCAAAGGAAGATGTAGGAGAAATCAAAACTGTTTCCCTACTATAGTTTTAAAAGGTGCCTTCTTACGAGTGGCATCAACCCTCACAGGTCCCATGCGAATATCTCAGTATAGCTGGGTACAGCCAACTCTACATACTGATCTGCTTGTCTCAGTTACTGCTCTTTTTCTAGTGTTCATCATACCTCTCCATGCTGCCGTCTCCCTGACTAATTAATGAGTAATCTTCTCCTGTGGCCTTGAAAAGCATTCAAACTATCAGTGAAGCATTTATTTATTTATTTTGTTGTGGTTAAAGGCCTACTCTTCTAAACAATGAAAGGATAAATAAAATCAACTCAGACAAGGTTATTTCACGTTCCTAATTTCCATCACCTTTTCTTTTTTTTGCTAAAGCCTCACAATACTTGTTCATGTTCTCCCCCCTTCTCTCTCCCACCTGCTAACAAAAAACAAAATACATTTTCGAATCAAGATAAAGCCATCAAAGAACTAACTAAACATGATTAGAAAGGACCTCTCCTTAATGGGAAAAAAATCATGATTTAGACCTGGCTGCTTTCCAAATATCCCTGTGCAATCAACCAAAGAAACACATTTTAGAAAACAGAATTGTAAAAGTAACTTTGAAGAATCAGTTGCCATGGAAACAGATCTGTAAATACTTAACTGCAAACATTAAGTGACACAGTGATATTCCAGAGCCCAGGATGCCTTAAAAGGATGGCAAATTTCACCCAGCTCTTTAAATAATCAACTCGGCAGTGCTTTGATTTTTCTTCTCTTTTTCCTCCCTTTCCTTTCTTTTTTTCACACTATTCATTGCAATCACATCCCTGTTCTCAGGCATGTGTGATAATAGAAATGCCAGAACTGTTTTATAAAAGAAAGTCCTGATCTTTTATAACATGGAGGAAGTGAGGGAGGAGGGGACACCAAATACAGAGTCAGAGCAACCTGTGGAGTATGAAAATATAGCCCAGAGTCATTCTCTTTCCCTATAACTGCAGGGTCAGAAGAAAGTGTGATTGATTGTGGCTTTTCACTGCAAGAAAAGACCGCAAACGACCAGCAATTTCTTGTCATTTGCCAGGGAAGAATCAGATGCAAGGAAATAAAAGAGTTATGGGCAATTTTAATTTAAACAAGTGTGTGCATTTATGTTATGCCTTAGCTTTAAATTTTGCTCTGAGTTAACTCACTCTTTGGTTCCCCAATACATTTCAGGTCCTAACTCTTACTGCCTTCAGTGAGTGGCCCTGCTGCCTTTGGGAGTTGGAGCCACTCTCCTTTTTTGCTATGGATCATCTTATGCTACTTGGGCTTACCTAGTTCAGCCAAGATGGTGACTTTATGTGAATGGCTCAGGTTTTTGAAGAGCAAAACATCTCTCTCATGTTTAGATCAGAAAAGACAACAGCACTGATATTACAGTATCACAGTATCANTCATCCTGGGAGGACAGTGAGGAGTGATAGACCTTTTTGTGGTTGCAAATACTAATTACAAAAGATGTGTGCAACCCTACTTTTCCAAAACTTCGAAAGTGTTCAATTTTCGGGCATACTTCAAAATGTCTACATATTTTACCTGGCCTAAAGGGAGTATTGTAGTGTGAAGTGAAGGATAAATAAACAGGATGGCCATGACCACCCAGTGTAGAAGGGCACAGCAGATCGTTGTTAAATATCTGGTCCCATCAAATACCTCCTAATAGTCTTGCTCATCTGTTTGAAGTTTTGCTAATACAGGTTTTACTGCAGTTTTACACCTAATGTGGGCAGACTGCGGGTTCATTTAACTTTTAGAAATTTTAGGGGTAAGGTTTCTGACAGGTTATGCTTAGAGCCTATGAGCATCCCCATGCTACTGAAATAGCATATGGCTTTTCCAGTGTAAGCGAGGAGCGAGGAGTGTTTTTTGGGTTTTCCTTTCCCACTACAACCCTGCTGTTGGCAAGCACTTGGAATTGAACCAGAGATCCTCATTGCTGAGCAACAGCCTGTAAGTATCTGCAAACATGAGTTTAGCTGTCATTTTAGGAGGACCTTTAATAATCTGCTTGTTTTCATCATTCTAGTTGAGTTTGAGGTTTTCTCTTCCCTGTGGGCTGGCTATGTTATCCTACTGAAAGCTGAGAAGTATTATCCTTTAAGCTGATTTTTCTGCCCAGCTTAGGAAAAGAAGGGATGGGAAGAGGAAGGGAAAAAAATGTAGAGGCCAAGGATGCAAACAAAAAAAAAAAAAAAAACCAAAAGGAAAAAAAAAAAAGAAGAAGGGGCAGAGAAATGCAGTTTTTAAGAAGACCTGATCTCTAGAGTCATCGTCTTTTACTTACACATTTTATTTGCTGAAAGTCTGCACAGCTCATCTCTCCTCTGTCTAGTCTTGGAGGTTACTGAAGTGAACAGCACAACACAGATAGAGGGATAAACCTAGATATAGATAAGTTAGCAATCGATTTATATATATAGATATACAATTTTAAGAGGTGTCTTTATCTCAGATAGTTGAAAAGTTTCTATTTGGATGTCTCCTCTGTCCAACCTGCCTATCTCTCTCTTTCACATACATGTCATCTGCCTGGGAATCTCTGAGAGAAGTCTGTGTGATCTTTGTGAAAGGAAAGTGAGGAAAAGAACATTTTCTTTTGCCTTCTTCCACTCCCCCTTGCCCTACTCTGGATGCATGCTTCAAGGAGATGTGTGTGGCAGACAGAGCTCAGCAGAGTGCAAAGAGAGAAGAGGTGGCTTTCGTTTGCAGACTCCACAATGTTTTCATCCTTGGCATGGTGGTGATAGGGTGGTGGAGAGGAAGGGGCTATGGCATGTTACTTCACTTTATCACTGCCTGGGCTCTCGCCTTGTCGTTCAGCACTTGCCATGAATTTAAAGACAGTTTGGCCTTAATAACTTCACACGGGTACTGAATTGCCAGTGATTTTAGAGACGGGTGACAGCAAGCAAGGAATTATAATGAATTGCTGCAAATGCCTTTTTCACAGAAATTATTTTCCTCTGAACCTGCATGCGTTCCAACATCAGGATTTTGGTTCAGAAGAAAGGATTGGGTGTTTATATGTCTAGGGAATGAGACATACATTTTATCATCACTTGTGAACCCCTTCACCCTTTTCTTTCCCCACTGCCTCCCTGGGATTCATTTGTTAGTTTTGCTTGTTTCAGACTTTTTTTCTTGTACACAGCCAGAAAACTAATTTTCCTACTGAAAGTAGCACACTGGTCACAAGGCATCCTGCATTTTGACAAGGGCTGGAGGGAAGTTTGTACCTTGTTGTGATTGCAGCAGTTTAATTTGTGGTTAATATCCTCCTCTGTCACCATAGTTACCCAGGTTGAACTACGAATTCTCCTTTCTCCACTGAGGACCATGTCATGCAGCTATTTGGCCATGTTGATATGAGTGCCCTGGCAAAGGTGTTCTCAAACATTATGCCTGCCTTCATCAGGGCAACTGTTTGATCTCAGCAGGGCTGCAACTGTTCCTGCAAGCATAGCTTGACTGCTCAACACCCAGAGTGCCCCATGACTAGGGCTCTAGGAAAGCAGATTCGGGTCAGCTGTCACTTGCCTGTAGGCAGAGTTAGCATAGTCAGTCTGTGGTGCTTTTGAGTTCTGGTTGTTGCAGAAAAAGGAGTAAAGCATCCAAAATACAGTGTAACTTCCTCTAGCCTGATGCTCATGGCCAGTACATAGTCAGTACATGCATGAAGTTGCATTTACCCTTCTCTAGCTTGAAACCATTGCCTCTTGTACATGCCACTGTAAATAGCTCCTGCACAGCTTTCTTGTAGGTCCCCTTCGGATAGCAGAAGGCTGCTATAAGATCTCCTCCTCTTTCAGGAGATTTCAGGAGAAATCAAACTTTGCCAACCTGTCTTTGTAGAATAGGGGCTCCAGCCCTCTAATCATTTCTGTGGTCTTCCTCTAGATGTGCTTCATCAGGTCCATGCCCTTCTTGTGTAACGGACCAAGAGATGGATGCACTGCTCTAGGTAGAGCCTCACTAGAGCAGAATAAAGTGGTAGACTCACCTCTCTCAATCTGCTGGTCTTGTAGAAGTCCAGATAGATGACATCCATTGCCCTTCTTTTGTCCACTAATGTAGTCACTCCGTTGCAGAAATCCAATAGATTGCTCAGGCAGGATTTGTCCTTAGTAAAATCATGCTATCTGTCTTGAATCACCTCCTCATCCTCCATGTGCCTTGCCAGAGTTTCTAGAAGGATCTTTTTTATGATCTTCCAAGGCACAGAGGTGAGGCTGATAGGTCAGTAGTTCCTGGGGCCCTCCTTTCTACTCTTGTTAAAAATGCATGTAATGTCTCCCTTTTTCCAGTCACTAGGGACTTCATCTGATGCCAGGACTTTTAAAACATCACAGAGAGTGGCTTGGCAACTATATCAGTCAATTCCATCACTACTCTGGGGTGCATCTCATCAGCTTCCATAGACTTCTTCATGCTCATGTTCCTCATGTGGTCATGATCCTCATCTTCACCTACAGTGACTTTGTCCCTCTGTTCTCCATCTTGTGGTCCAACAACTCAGGAGATGAGAGAAGAGAGTTCTCCAGTGAAGACCAAGGGAAAAGCATTGCCTAGTACCTCAGCTTTCTCTCATCTGTTGTCATTAGCTTGCCATTCTTGCCAAGTTCAGCTACATCCGCATCCTGACCTTCCTGATCTCATTCCTACAGAACTGGGCAGTATCCCTATACTCTTCCCAAGATGCCTATTCCTGATTGAACTGCCTGTGCAGTTCTTTCTTGCCTTTTATATTGACCAGCAATGCCAGTCTCTTCCTTTCCTTTATTGATTTATTATACTTGGGGACCAAGAGCTTTTGCAATCTATGGAAAATGTTCTTAAAGAGGTGGCAGTTGTTCTTCAACCTTGTCCCTGAGGACCACTTCCCAGGTGGTCTAATTGACTAACTCTTTGAAGAACTGGAAATTTGGTTTCCTCAAATTCCTCCTTGACTCTTAAGATCTCGTGTCCATTTCTGACTTCTCCATTACAGTCTTCGTCGTTTACTTTAACAAATATTTTGAAAGGTAGCAAAACTAAACAGTCTTTGGCATTTCTAAGCATTTCAAGTAATTTGTTAATTGCTGGAAGTCTCCTTATCTAGGTCAATTACCCTAAAATCTCCTTGCTGCTAACACATAGCCAAAGTCTCCTTAGATAGGTCAATTACCCTAAAATCTCCTTACTGCTAACACATAGCCAAATTCCCCATCTCAGTGCTTACCCTGGATCAGAAGATCTTTTTTTCAAAGGTTCAGCACTGAACAGAAGACTGGACATAGCACTGTCTCAATGCTGTCTTCTTCGTAGGTGGGTTCAGGCAATTTCAGTGGTGGTCTGTGGAGAGCAGAAGATACATGCCACAAAAAGCAGAGAATTATCTCCAGTAAGGTCTGAAAGAAGAACTTTTAAGCAGTCATTTTCAGCAGTTCTGCAAAGGTCACTTCTGTTCTTGCTGAGCATCTTCCAAAAGCACTACAGTAAATGGGAAGATTTATTTTGATCGCCTTGCTTTTTGTTGCAATTTGGGAACATGAGCTAGTTTCTTCACATGCATCAGAAGTAGAACCTCAGATGTGCATTAACCTTATCAACTTTAGGTATTTAAAAGAATCACTGAAGAGTTTTGATTGAGACCACAGGTCATCTGAGCATTTGGATAATTCAAGCAGTTCCTACTTGATTCATTCTGCCTCAGCGTAATCACACATCTTCAACTGTTCAGTTCCTAAATTGGTTTTAAAAGATTTTATTTGTGTTCTTGCCCATGTTACTTGTTTAGTTAGCAGCAGCCATGTGTCAGGATCAACTGCAGCAATGATAATGCATGACAGAGTGATCTAAATTTTGCATTATTTCTAAGCGGTTAAAAAAAAAACCACTGTGTCTGTCATTCAAGTCCATGTTATCCTGGAGGTACACCTAATGCTGCTGTGTCTCAAGCATATTCAGGGCAGGCATTTTATCTCCTTCTGCTTTCATTTCCCCATATGGAAACAGAATAGTTGTTGTGAGGGCTCTTGTGCACTGAAGTCAAGTTATAAAGTGTCCTGAATCAAAGAATCATAGAATCATAGAATGGTAAGGTTGGAAGGGACCTCAAGGATCATCTAGTTCCAACCCCCTGCCATAGGCAGGGACACCTCCCGCTAGTACAGGTTACTCAAGGCCTCGTCCAACCTGGCCTTGAACACCTCCAGGGAGGGAGCAGCCACAACCTTCCTGGGCAACCTGTTCCAGTGTCTCACCACCCTGACTGTGAAGAACTTTCTCCTGACATCCAGTTTAAATCTCCTCTCTTCCAGTTTAAACCCATTGCCCCTTGTCCTGTCATTNAGAGTAAAGGGGGAGAATCACCTTCCTTGCCCTGCTGGGAAATGAGGGACTGAAAAATAATATTATTAGAGTGAGTTATTTCAGCAAAGGCATTGAAAGTGGCGTGCTTGCATTTTCTGTAGTCCAGAGTGTCTTTGAATCACCAGTGACTAAGTTACAGACAAGGGGGATCTGTTGCTGCTGCCAGTTCCACAATGTGAATGCAGTTAAAGGGACACTGCCAACATAGCTACCTCCTTAGGAATAAAATGTGAATTACAAGTAGTTTCAGGTGCTATGTTTGCCCTTGAATGTCCTTTGTTGATTTCTGTTATCTCACAAACATATTTCAAAATGCCTTTCCTTCTCTTGCTGCAATGTAAAACCCCAACAACTGACTGTCAGTTGCTGAATGAGTATTGCAAAGTCCATTGCTGTTAGAGGGTTGATAGTTTCACTTCAGCAATCTTTCTGTATGAAAGTGCATCACGATGATATTCTACATCATGCACCTTGTTAATAAATTTATCAGATAAGTTTCAAGGCAAGGAAGGCAATCTTAGACAGTATCAATACTCACTCTTACACAGCTTTCCCACATACCTAGTGCTGACCTTTGTCAGAAATGAGATGTACTAGCCTAGATCTGTGGCCCCTTTCTCTTCACACATTCGCTGGTTATGAAGTACAGCATCTTTATTTGCTTACAATTATGTCAAAAGCTGACCTAATACTTTGGTGTTCAGATCACAGTTGGATTTGGCAAGGTTAACAATTAATAAAATGTTTATTTAACTTGGAGCCAGTGCTGTATACCTGAATTACTGTATCACTTTACCAAAGCCTTTCTCAAAACAGTTAAATCAAATGCTATTATTACTTTGAGGGGGCAATGATTTCACCTTATTTCAAAACTTCTTAAATGAACTAAGTAGAAGCAGAAATGTCCTCATAGTGTTCTGATTACTCTAACAAAATGAACCTAAATAGGAAAGCTGACATAAGCAATTAGAGTTTTGTCAACATTTGGTTTTGTCTTAAATGAAAAGGCAGAATATCAAAACCTGCCTTGACACAAGGAGTTCCAGAAACATTGAAACTTTAGTCTGACATCTTCTATTGAAGAAGAACGTTTAGACTTTTCTCAAATAGGAACTCAATTTCCAGGCAACCAGACCTAAACTGTTGCAGTGTCTCAGGCAGATACTGTGGACAGGGGACACCATGAGATTTGTAGCCAGGCAGGGGAGTCCAGTCCTCTGAAGAATGGGGATGTGAGAAAGTTAAACTACTGGTCTCATAAGAAATGGCTTTCAGCACTGTTATTTGAATTGTGGGAAGATTCCACTTTCATCAGTAGTCCTTCAATTATCTTTCCGCAAATAACAGAAAATTATCTCCATTAAATGGAAAGAATTATCTGTGAGTTTAGCAGAGAAAAGGTAACTTTTGACCTAAAACACTTTCTTGAAAGGTAGAATTAAGTGTTTTATACATAATTTTGCAGAAGTAAGTAACAAAAGAAATAAAATAAAAACAAACTAACTAAACCACAACAACAAAAACACACAAAAAAATAAATCAACCCTTCCAAAAAACTCAAACCTGTTTGATATGATTTCTTCATTTTCTTTCTGTTTGACCAATACTCTTCCAAAAAGCATCTTCTGTACTATATTTTTAGACATTAACAGCAGGGAACACATCTTATTTTTTGTTGCATAATTTATAATGATAGGTTATTACTAATTAAATTCAGTAATAATGAATGTAGTCTTCAGGCTTGAGCAAACTTAGTAACTTGGCCAACTCAGTTGGTTTGCTTAGACTTACAATGTAAGTCTTTAAATAATTATATAGATAGATATATAAATATATATGTGTGTATGTATCTACCATGTTTCACAGATTTTTTTTTTCCAGAGACTTTTGAGTTACATCTCACTGTGCAGAACTAGACCAGAAAAACAAAGTGATAAGTATACTTTACAAAGTGAGGAGCTTCAGAGTTGTAGATGTGCAACATACACAATAACATGTCCAGAACAACTTCAAGGGAGAGAGAAAAGAGCTAAATTTCACCTCTGTGAATTTCTCTAATCTAGCAGAATAGCAGCAATTGCAAGATTTACACCAGCTGCCCAGCTAAATGCCTGTCTTTTTTTGTAGGAGGACATTTCTCTATGCTTCCTTTTAATTCTTTCTCTAGTTCATTTGCTGTTTGCAGTACTGGGAGGAAGTTGTAAGAAACTCTGTCATGGTGACTTTGAGATGTCTGTTCTCCTCTTCTTCCTTCTCCATACTGGTTCAACTGAGATTTTAACACCATGCAGCCAGACCGGTTGTGATGATGGTGCTAGTGGTGGTAGTAAATGTGGTAAGGAAGAAGAAGAATCAAATATAACTTTTGAACGCAACCATGTTTCTCCAGTCCCTTAGAGCAAATAAGAGGAAAGAAGGGGGGAAAAAAAAAAATCTGAGCAGATGGAAAGGAAATGGGAAAATCAAGAAGGGAAAGAGCTAGGTGGGTTGGAATGCCTTTTTTTTTTTTTTTTTTTTTNCATGAGTTTTCAAAAGTAAGTGAGAGGTGTGTTGTGATTTTCAGCACAAAGGCATATGCATATGAGCAACTTCCCCTCTATCTTCCCTTCCCACTGTTTTACTGAAGTCTTATCTTTGTTGAGAAACAGCAGTGGGGAGGGCAGAGAAGGGACACTCAACTGAGATGGAAATCAGGTAGAAGGAATGCTTGATCAGCTTAGCTTTGAATATGAAATAAAGAGGCAGAGAGAGGAGGAGAGAAGGAGAGATTGTCTTGAATGGTCTGTTAATTTAAAAGTGCAGCAGTACAGCAGACCCTATACTTGATGTTACTGATATGAATTTCAGGCTTTTCCTTCTCAGAAAGCAACAGAAAAGGAAACAGGAAAGGCAGAGGTGGCATTTAACATTTCCCTCCCTGAAGAGCTGAGGAAAGTGCTGTCAGATGCAAGGAGGTCAAGGGAATTCTGACCATTACCACTCACCACTGGGAAAAAAGGTCCATCTCTGCTTGTGTTTTTAACCTGACAAAGCAATCTTGATGGAAAGAAAAGCCATTTTATATCTTGCTGTAATGGATTTTAAATGCCTTTATTTACCAGTCGTGACAATAACTTCCTGTTGGTATGAAGACATCACTAGATAAAGACAGAGGAATCTCTCAAATGATGCTGCATGGGATCAAGAGATAATTCTCCTTCTCTCTGTCTAGCTTTACATAATTAATCCTGTTAATTATGGAGGTGGAATAGGGAGATCATCATCTTCCAGGGTAGCAAGTATCATCTTGGCAGAAGACAAGAGCCAACACTGTACAATTCAGCACAACAAATTCTGTTGTCTCCTTCAATATCCTCAGTATTTGACCTGCAGAGGCATTGACCAAAATCCAAAGTGTTTAATGCTAATGTAGCCTTTGCCAAACTTTACCTCATCTTTGTCTAGGCTGAAATCTGATCAGCAGTGTAAATCCAGACTCTTTGGCTTGAAAATACTTGTGGACAAAATAGAGAAGAAATTAACTCAGTTGATAAGTTTTATTTGTAGCCACATTTGCATACTGAACTGCTATGAAATACACCTAGAATGGCCTGGGCTTTGCCACCACCCCACTTTCTCCTCTTAGTTTTAGTAGTTTACAGTATAAATCAAAAGCAACTCCAACTCCTTCTGGTGCTGAACTCAGTGATCAACAGAGGTGACCTCCTACACGAACTATTTTGTGATAAACTTAATCTAGACAAACTGCCTTTAGAAACTAAGAGGATGTGAGACAGAAATCTTTGCTCTTTTTTTAATGAGGTTTTTTTTGTTTCCCTTTGTTTGTTTGTTTTGATTTGGTTTTGCTTGTGTTTTGTTTGCTTGTTTGTTTTTTGTGGTCAGTGAAGAGCAAGTTTCCTCATCACATATCCCACACTGTTTAGGGAAAAAAATAAATATTGTCTTCATCATAATAAAATTTCTACCTTCCTATTCCTCTTAAATATGGGATCCTGAAATGCAGAGGCAGACAGCAATAGAATGATTGCTTCAAATACTGAAATAAATGTCTTTTCAAGAAGATAGAGGGATAAGTAAGAAAGACTCACTTAGGTGTGAACTGCAGGAGCTCATCTCTGAATATACTCTGCAGTCTGGCTTTGCTTAAGCCAAGTGCTGACCCAGATACAAAATGATACACATCTCAGCAGTTAGCAAAACCTGATTCCAGGTTCAGCTTCCCAGATATTTTCCTGATTTTAGAAATTAAGTCCTTCACCTTAGGTAGTTATTGCCACAACTGTGACTTCTGTTCTGGTGTGAACTTTTCTGGCTCCATTTATGGAGCACAAAGAACATTTGGGCTCCCTTATTTTTCACTTGACAGCCTGAGGAGAAGGGTGACAGCATGTTTTCACTGAACAGGTGGATTCCCTAAGAATTGTACAGCTGAATACAGGAAATTACACAAATCTTGACATTTTGGGGAAAGAAAAAAGAAAAAGAAAAAAGCTCAAAAAATCTAAAAGTCTCTCATGAAAAGTGTTTGAAAGTGATTAATAAGCCTGATCAGCTTTTTTTTTTTTCTTTTTCTCCCAAAAATGTAAATATTTGTGTAATTTCCTATATTCAGTTGTACAATTCTTTACTTCTCTTGTGTTTTCAAATCTCCAGGGCTCAGGGCTTAGTTTCACATTGTTAAACTTCAGTTCATTCCAGCAGTTCAGTTCATACCTGGAAAGATGTTTATTTTTTACCTGAAAGCTGTGATTTGTACATATAAGAGCAGAACACTGGAAGGAGTCATGGATCAACACAAAATATCCTGAACACTCAAAGCAATTGCTGGAGTTGGTAATGTGGATTCATTACTGTTTTTCTAGTGGCTTCCTTGAAATCAGCAAGTATATTGTAAAGGATGTTAGTTATCTAAACACAAGGGGGAAAAAACGATAAAATAAGAGACCATAACAAAGATGGTTCTTAAATTGAGGATTTCTGGGAAATTATTTTTCATGGGGTATGTGCTAGTGAACTCTTTGATGCTTGCACCTCTGAGGAGCATATGTACATCCTCTAAAGTGTTCTTGGAGATACTTGCTGTGAATTCACACAAGAATTCACAAAGTTTAGCATGAATTTTCTTTAGCTCTAAGCAACCTTTCAGATATATTTCACTTGCTTTATGACTGTAAAAGGCAATGGGCACTCAATGAACCTGGAAGGCAGAGGGGCTTGAAAAAACGTATTTGCCTTTCTCCCCTACTCTTAAAGGCAAGAGTTTCCTCGTGCAAAAGGGCCAAAGAAACAGCTGGAAAAGAAAATGAAAAGCCTATGGGACATGCAGCAAAAAGCCCTCTGAGAGGATCCGGTGGCTTAAGAAAGACCCTTTGAATGATCAATTCCCTTATGTTGTTCATTGATTTTCTCCTCGGTTTCCCTTATCTTTCCTTTCCTGTTGATATCTCTTTAATTGATTCCTGATTACAGATTACACCAGTTACAAACTGTTATTTGTCAAATAATGGAGCCAGTCTTCTCTTGGCAGCTTGGGGAAGCACGTGCAGTTCTTGATAATTTCAGGAGGTTCAAACCAAACAAGCTGTAGAGAACATAAGATGATGTGGTGGTAATTGGTAAAGAAGGATTCTGTACAGACTCTTCTTCAAGTGACTACCTTGTTTACACTCTCTGGCCTTTATACTACTAGGAAATCCTGTATCCTGCAAGAATTACAATGCAGTAGATTCTGCAACTGAGTTCAAAATGTGCTTCTCAGACTCATTATCAACTCCAGTTCTGTTTGCAATGTTTAACATATAAATTATTTAAATTAAACTAACTACATAAATTATTCAAGTACCCACACACACACCTCCCTTATCTTTAACAGACACTGCAGAAAGTTCAGTGCTAGTGGTGTCACACATCACTGTCAATCAGATAGGAGTGCTCAAGGTATCTCACAATATTGGCAGTGCTCAAATGACCATGAGATTCTTAGGAGACAGCTACCAAAATCTGAATGATAGTGACACTGGAGCAGCTCATCACCAGTGATGGACTGCTTTCTGTTCACAAGGGTAAATAAGGAGGAAGATACAAAGGGTACTACAAGAGAGATGATTGTTCTGCAACTGGCACAGACTAACCCTTTGAAAGTATATCAGTTTTGCCTCTGAATCTGTCCAGGTCTTGTTGTCCCTTCTTTGAGGAACTGAAGGTTGTCTACAACCACACTGTGAGCAATCTCAGTGTAGTGTTAAGGAACTTTCCCCTTACAAGGCAGCATCCTGATCTGGATCCCTTCTTCTTTGGTGTAGTACTTACAATGATAAACAGAAATGTGATCTTGATCACTACTTTCGCTGCTTTCCTGTCATCTGCTCTGTCAGGTTCATAGCCAAAGTCCACCATGCCTGGAATACGTCCCTAACTTGAAGGCACGTACAAGCAGACTGCTTCTTTAAAGCCTCAGCCAGACGTTTGGTTTAGGTGCCTAAAGTAGACACCTGCTTCCAACTCCAGGAAAGCAATAAACCAGAAAGCCTGCTTTAGAGGAAGGGTTGTCAAAGGCTAGCTCCAAGGCAGTCATCAGAGAAAGGCAGCAATAAAGTGTAGCTATAATAGGAAACCTGAACAAAGCCCTTAGTTTTAGTGGAACTGTCTGAATTATTCCTTATACACTGATATTTTCTTTCATGTTTTAGTCTTTCTATTCTCTTAATTTCACATTTCAAATATGATTTAAGAAAGCAACCTCTGCCAGGCTTTGTTGTGATTGATTTGTAAATCTGTGAGGACATGGTTGAGCTAGATTTCTGACTATGTGCAGACACTGTGATATATCACAGCCATGCAGTTTGCAGGAACCATATTTTTGCTGTGGGGAAACAGATACATTTATTTGCTCATCACAGTACCCATGGACCATCCTTGTGATGGTTCAATATTGTTCTAAAAAATACAAAACAAAATCCAGGATGTTGATGGCTACCTGTTTTGTCTTGAATTAGTGTAGCTGTCAAGGGTTAATGTCAATCCAGGGTGCAGGAGAGTAGGACAGAAAAGTATATAATGAAAACATTATCTCATTTGAAGAATATATGGATAGCTATGGTGTGATTCTTGTTGAAGGGAGTGCAGATTGTATGGCAGTAGAACACGATGTTAAGACAGATCTGCTAAGAGATGCTGTGAAGTATCAGAGCAGTGTCCCCTTCGTGACAAGGCTTAAAACATTTTACAGACCAGCAGTACCACAGGGGAAGGAGTACGACCTGTTTTGACATCTCAGTGAATTTGAACCTTCTAGAAAAGCAGGCCCAAGGCTCAAATTATTTGAGTGGGAGAGAGGGAACAGATTGCCACCTTTGTGATTTCACAGAGTCTCATGATAGTTTGCCATTTCCAATTACCTGCAGCCTTGCAAGTGTTTGTCCACATAGCAGCCCATTTTTCTTTCATTTAAAAAGAGTAAATATTGCATCTTCATCACAGAGTTGTGGAAATTGGCTGGTAAACCTGAACCTTTAAAGAATGGATGTACAGAAAGAAAACAAGAGTATCTAAAGTATTAAAAAAAAAACAAAAAACAAAAAACAAAAAACAAAGCCCATTCTAGTCCATCCTCATGATTCAGGGTAAACAAGGAAAACAGACTCTAGTATCTCATTTTTCAGCATTCTAGGGTTGCTGAAACACAAGCAGGTGAGAGATATGTCATATTAATTAAAGATAGATGTGGCATGCCTCTTTCCTTTCAGACCAATAAGAGATGACATTGTGTGTGTAGGGGTAACTAAAAGCATAAGACAGTGTTTCTATTGGTTTCATGCTTGTCTGTATTGGACTAGATAGACTCACCCTTCAGATACTGTATTTACCTATCCTTCCTTGTTTGTTTCTTTTATTTCACTTTAGGGGACTAGGCTGCAATTGACATTTCTTTCTTTTCAGCAGCTGCCTTCTCTCTCAATGCTGGGTCTCTGGGCACTGAGTTAAGCTAAAGAGTGGAATGGACCTGCTGTAAATAGTGTTGATAAATTGGGTAGATAACACAGCATGGCCTGGTTTACCCCAGTGCACAGAGTAATAAAAAGCAGATTCCACCTCTGAAAGGTCATTGTATTGACAAGGGGAATGATTGTGGGAATGTCAGTTGTGAGACACTTGTCTCTAAAGCCACTTTTCCGCAAGAGATGCTGAAGGGATTACACCTAGGCCTTTTTCTCCCTGCCCTCACCCCTGAAGTCTCATGATTTAATGGTGCTGAGCATGACCACAGACCTGACAATACCAGGGCTGAGCAGGAAGGCTCCCAAAAACTCTCATAAAGCAGACAAGCTGAAAATGCCCAACTACATGGGAGCTTTTCCAACTTAGCAGAATGGGGTAGACTTCCCAGGACTACCCTAGAGATTCTTAAATTCTTTGTTGCCTTATCCTTTGTAGGGCTTAGTGAGATGGATGCAGCTATCTATAAGCCACAACTCTCCCAAATACTTAACCGGTTTCATGTGGTAATTCAATATTAGGCCCTTCTTATTCTGTCTCTTTATAACTCTGTTCAAACAAGGAAGAGAAATGTAACAGCCAGCAGACAGTCCACCCAGTACACATCACTGAAGCATCATCTTAGGGGTGCCAGGTCACTTGTGGATCACAAACATTGGGAAGAACTTGTATCATAGATATCCACCAGGCACAATGGAGACCAGACAAAGCAATAACTCCAATGGATAATTTGAAGTCTGAAGTCAGTTTAAGGAAACCTACATGCAAAAAGGTGTTCCTAAAAACCTATTCCTTCCCCTTTGAGAAGTCAGAACCAATGTTGTGTAGGCAAAAACATCAGAGATAGTAGAACAGAGAGCACAGTGGGGCTGACATGTCTACAGACAATAATAAATGGAATAGTATTTGAGGCCTCACCTAGACTCTTCATGTCAAACCACTTTTAAACAGCTTTAAACAGCAGGCCTAAAATGCAAGTCTTAACATGGTCTCATTGAAAAGCAAGGCACAGAACCTCGTGGATGAATGCAACATATGCCAGTTTGCAACATGATATGATATCATTATATGATAATTGTCATTCTGTGTCATATGAAAGGTCCATGTAGTCCAATATCCTTTCCTGATGCTGGCCAGTAGAGCATGCTTGGGAAAAACTGTCAGAACCAAAGTGCCTGTGCAATAATTTTTACCCCAATTGTTCTTCCAGCCTCCAGCACTCCAGAGCTTACAGGATTCCTAAACCAAACTTCTACATAAAGCACTTTGTATATCAATGAGAAAGTATCCATGAAGTAAAGACATTGCTGCTTGGTAGGAAAAACAAAAAGCATTTGTTCTCCCTGGACAGGTTGAACAAACATGACAAAGCATTGATTCTATCATTTTATTTCAAGAGTAAAGTCCATAGTGTATTGGAAAAGGGAACGTTTCTACAGCACAATGCCTTTCTTAGCTCTAAAATGCATTGTTCATGTCCTAACAATATTATACAAGAGATAGTTTTGTGAATGTGGCAATCAATGATCATTGCCACTTTCTCTGTCTTTTGACTGTTTACTTGGCTAAAGTATTGAATTAATAGTAGGTTCCAGCAACACTCATGACCTGCTCACAGGTTCATGTGGAACTCTCTAATTTCTAACAAATGAGAATGAGGTTTGGGGAAATTCCTATTTTGCATCGAGAATTGGCCCACACAGAAGACAAGAGTTTGATGGATCATCAATTTTTGTCATTTACTACTATTCCAAATGCAAAGTGACATGAATTTGGAAGCCTCAATGAGATGGGAAACTGTGGAGAAGCGGCCAAGTTTGACCAGAGTGGGAAACTGTAATGCCTTGGGAAGATAACAGTAAACTAGCTCAGGGGATGTCGGAACAAGACCCAGATGCTGTCATTTGAAATAGTGATGTAATGATTTAATAGCTCTATTCCTGGATAGTGGTGTCATGAAGCCCAGAATGGCAAATCCCTTGCTTTGGCCACACAGCACAGTCTTCTAGGGAGCCAAGTCAAGCTCATTAGATGGTAAGATTTGCACTCCTTGCAAGAAGTTGGTCCCCATCCAGTTCTCACAGTCTCAGCCAGTCTGTGCCATCTGGCTGGGAGAGCTCCCTAAACACGTCAGAGCCCTTGCCACACGGAGGGAATATTTCAGAGAGCTGGTAATGGTGGTCACTGTGAAGCGATTTGCTCCAGTGGCCACTTTGTCACAGATGTTGCTGGGGTCCATTGTGAGTTCCAGGCACTTCTGGAAAGCACAAAGTGATTCAGTAATCAAAAAAAATAAGAGCAGAAATAGAAAATCTCCCTAATGATTAATGTTTTCGTAGTCCCTTGCCTCTGAATACAAAACATTTCCCTGTATCAGCGGGATAACCCGCACCTGAGTTTCTCTGAAGTGAAGTTAGTTTGGTTCAGTCTTGCAGGAGGCTTTAGGCTCTGATTGACAATGGGAAGCAAGATAATAGGGCCCTCAGCAACTCACTCTCACCTTAGCTGGGCAAGTATGGGCTAATGCATTCATCTCCTATTGCTAAGCAAGTCAGGGTTATAAACATGATTTTCATAATTGGGTTTTAACATACATAGAAACCACCCAGCAGTGATAATAGTTTTTCACCAGAAGAGCCTTAAGACAGAGAACAGCTTCTCTGATGTGTTAAGAATCCCAGCACATTTATCTTAATAAGTTTTATTACAGCCTGCCAGTTTAAACCTAATGACTAATTTATCGTATAAAATACCAGCAATATATTTTTTGATTTTGCTAATTAATTATCTCAAACAAAGGTGATATTTATAAAACTGTCCAGCAATGGTATGTGCATTAAAATTGCCTTGCAGCAGGAGATGAAATTATTACTAATATGGGATCAAATTATTACTGTATTGACTTAGTTACTTTATTACCTCATAATGGATTTCTTCATTATTTTCCCCGGGACTGTAGCATTCATGATTGCATTAAAGTCTGTTAATCTATGCAAATATCATTAGAAGCTACTAATAACCACAGCAACTTTCTTCAATTTCAAGGAATGTGGTAAGTACTCTCAACATACTGTTATGTTCTGTTAGTGTGATTGGATTAACTCAGTCTTTCAGTCCTTGGGGCAGAGGGTGGGCAGCAGATCCCTTTGAGCCTTTTCTCCCTTAAGAATATATAAGGCAAGAGGTAACTTTTTTTTTTTTTTGTTTAAGGGGCAGAACAAGGGACACCATTCTCAGCTCCACCACTGTAACCTTGCCTAATGTCATCTAAGTCCCCTGTTCAGTTTGAAAAAGACACGTGGGGTTTTGTTTGGTTGTTTGGTTGGTTTGTTTTTTGTTTTGTTTTCCCCACAGTCCTGCTATTTAGTCTCAAAGCTAATAGTCCCCACATGGTCACATGTATTTTCAAACTACAGTGGGAACCAATTTTCTAAAGACTGTGTAATGGTGTGGTGGCTTTTCTATGTGCAATACAAGGCAGAAGCAAATGGAGTAGGTGAATTTTGAACATTGAGAACAGCTTTTGAGTACCCCACATGCGATCAGTGAACCATTTTCAGGAAGGCTGAGTTTGCTGCAGAGCTGCAAGTGTGTATGTTTGCTTTAAAAAATGCATAAAAATATTAAGCTATGAATATTTGCTTTTCCAACAGCATTAACATCTGAAAGATACATGCATACATAGAAGAATAGACAAGAGGAATTAGGTGTGCAGTAACAAGTACACATCTGTTTACTGGCATCATTATTTATCCCTATTACTGATTACTCCCATTTCACATTTTCCATGCTTAGATAATGAGGCTGTAGACACCTTTGTAGTAAGATATACAAAATAAAATAGAAAAACTATCTGGTTAAATTGGATCATTGAGTGACAAGGATTTAATTTCATCTCATTACCTATGTTTGTCTATCTATCTGTCTGTCTAAATGATCTAGATCCATAGGTTATACAAAAGCAAGACAGTTCCAAGAGCAGCTTTACAACAGCTGGTTCTAACTGATCAGTACAAGATTATTCCTACAATGCTAGGGCTTACATCATGCTCTCCTGTTATTTCTGAATGGTACCTGAAGATTCCTCTTCAACTGACCTTAGACTGAAATCAGTTTAGGTCCAATTATAGGAGCTACTGAACTCTGTGTGCCCTTGTTTTCTTCTATCAGCATGTGCACCACAGCTGAGAGGAAGGCAGGCTTTGAAAATGTTAAAGGCTTCAGTTTTTGACATAAAAACTGCATTATACATATAAACAAGCAATACAGGCTTCAGATCATGGTGAGTAATCCTACAGCCCCAGGGCTTCCTAGGATCCCTCTCTCCTCCTTTAAACAGTAACAAAAGTATCCCTCCCAAAATCTCCATTAACAAAAAAATTAAAATCCTAGAGTACTGCTGTGGTGTCAGACCAAAATGGTGTTGGATTGGGTATTTGCACCTCTGTAAATGGATTAACAAAATGTAATTGTTTCGTGCTTGGCTGTCAATCTGCATTTGGCTCAGAAAGGATGGTTTTAACTCAGAATTACAGAACCACAGAATATGTCTGGTTGGCAGAGACCTTGAAGATCATCCAGTCTGTTGACCCAGTACTGAAGGGTCAACACTAAACCATATCCCTAAGTGCCAGGTCCACACACTGCTTGGGTAGTGAGGGATGGAAATGAGATGGATCCACCCAAGGGATGGAAACTCCACCACCATTACAGTGTTTGATAACCCTGTTTTCTAATACCTGGCCTTATCCTCCCCTGACACAGCTTGTAACCATTTCCTCTAGTCCTATTATCTGTCAACAAGGACAAAAGGCTGACACTATCCTCACTCCAGCCTCCCTGGAAGAGAGCGATAAGGTGTCCCCTCAGCCTCCTCTTCTCCAGACAGAGCAACCTCAGTTTCCTCAGACCTTCCTTGTAGACCATGTGCTCTAGGCCCTTCATCAGCCTCGTTACCCTCTCTGGACATGATCCAGGACCTCAATAGCCTTCCTACAGTGAGAGGCCCAGAGCTGAGAACAGAACTCAAGGTTTGGCCTCCCCAGTGCTGAGTACAGGCAGATCACCTCCCTGTTCCTGCTGGACACAGTGTTTGTAATACAAGCCAGGATGCCATTTGCTTTCTTGGACAGCTGGGCACACTGTCTATTCATATTCAGCTATCTGTCAGTAGCCCCAGGTTCCTCTCCAAGTTGCAGCTTTCCAACCTCACATGCCCAGGTCTGTAACTTGCCGTGAGGTTGTTGTGACCAGGGTGGATGGAAGATCTAGCACTTGGTCTTTTTGAACTTCATGCAATTAGCCTTCTCCCATTGGGCTAAGCTGTCCAGATCCTGTTACAAAGCTTTCCTACCCTATAGCAGATAGGCACAGCCACCCGGCTTGGTGGAAACTTACTGAGCATGCACTCAATCCCCTCATCCAGATCATTGATGGATACTAAAGAGGAGACAGGCCCCTGTACTGAACCCTGGAGGACACCATTAGTGACTGTGCACCACCTTCATTCTTTAATTTCATTTACTCTTTGGGTCCAGCCATCCAGCTGCTTTTTTATCCAGTGCAGAATACACTCATCCAAGCCTTGTGCCATGAATTTCTGAAGGAGAATGTTGTGAGAGACAGTGTCAAAGGCCTCACTAAAGTCCAGGTAGACAGTGTCAACAGCCCTTCATCCACTGGGCAGGTAACTTTATTGTAGAAGATCAGATCAGACAGACAGGGCTTGAATTTTTAAAACCCATGCTGACTTGTCCAATTGCCTGGTTGCCTTTTATGTGCCACACGGTGGCACTCAGGATAGCCTGCTCCATAAGCTTTCCTGGCACAGATGCCAAACTGATACTGATTCCCAGAATCACCCTTCTGGCCTTTCTTGTAGATGGACATCACATTTACTAGCCTACAGTCAACTAGGACCTCCCTAGTTAGCCAGGACTGTTGGCAAATGATGCTGAATGGCTTGGTGAGGACATATACCAGCTCCTTTAGTACCCTTAGGTGGATCCCATCTGGTCCCATAGACTTGTGCGCATCTGTGTGGCACGACAGGACACTGATAGTTTTCTCCTGGATTGTGGGGGCTGCTTTCTGCTCCCCATCCCTGTCTCCCAGTTCCAAAGGCTGAACCCTGGGAGTAACTGGCACTGCTGATAAATACTTAGTCAAATTAACCACTCAGCAGCTCAGCCTTTTCCTTGTCTTTGGTCACTATGTACCCTCCTGCATCCAGTAGTGAGTGGACATTCCCCCAGCTCTTCTTTTACTGCTAACTTACTTACAACAGCACTTCTTACTGTCTTTAATGACAATGGCCAGATTGAGTTCTAGTTGAATTTTGTCCTTTCTAATTTTCTCCCTGCATATTCTTGCAAGAGACTTGTACTTTTCCTGAGTTGCCAGCCCCTTCTTCCATAGCTCGTAGACCTTCCTTTTCTCCCTAAGTTCTACTCAGGGCTCCCTACTTAGCCAGGCTGGTCTTCTGCCCTTCCAACTCATTTTTTGATGCACAAGGTTAGCTCGTTCCTGTGCCTTGAAGATTTTCCTCTTGAGGAACGTCCAGCCTTCTTGAACTCCCTTGTCCTTCAGGACTGTCTCTCAGGGAATGCCATTAACCATTTTTTTAAAACAAGTCAAAGTCTGCTCTCCAGAAATCCGAGGATGTAGCTTTATTGACTCCTCTCCTAACTTCACTAAGATTTGAAAATTACCCTATGTCATAGTCACTTTGTCCAAGATGCCCTTTACATCTCCTACTAGTGCTTCACTGCTTACAAACAGCAGGTCTAGTAGAGAGCTTATGCTCCAGCTGTGTTGGAAAGTTATCCTCCATGCACTCCAAGAATCTCTGGGTCTGTTTCCTGTCTGCTGTGTTGTATTTTCAGCAGATATCCAGTAAGCTGAAATGCCCCATAAGAACAACAGCTAATCATTGGGAAACCTTCCCCAGACAGCTGTAAAACACTTCATCAACCTCCTCATACTGCTTGGGTGGTCTATAGCAGACCTTCATCACGGCATTTGCCTTGTTGGCATTTCCCCTAATTCTTACCCACTAATATCCAACACTGTCATCACCATTATCATCATGCTTGAGACAGTCAAGATCTTCCATAACACACAGGGCTACCCCACCACCTCTCCTTCTAGACCTCTCCCTTCTGAAGAGCCACCCAATGCAGCACACCAGCTATAGGACTCATCCCACCATGTTTCTGTCAGGGCAATACTGTCATAGTTTTCCTCCTGGACAATAGCTTTGAGCTCTTCTTGCTTATTACCCATGCTTCATGCACTGATACAGATACACTTCAGTTGGGACACCTTTTTGAGGGGTAGGGACCTACTACCTGCTTGATCAATCGTAGACACTACTGTGAGTCCTAGCGCATTGGTGCCCCTTGTAACTTCCTTATCACGTGGCCCTCTATCCCCTCCCTCCCATGAGGTAGCAGTGGAGCCATCACACACATTTTGATGTGTCTGGTCCTTCTCCTTTCCCCCTTCCAACCTGGTTTACATTCTGTCAGTTTACCTGACCAACTTCCATGACAAAACCCTTCTCCACTTTTGGGAGAAATGTACTCCATCTGCCACCAGCAGGCCTGGCACCATGTAAATCAAAAATGGCACCATGTAAAAAAAAATGGTGGCACCAGGCTTGAAGCCAAGAATGTATGTAGTGGATCTTTGTCACTCTGTTTGAGTTGGTCTCCACTACTGGTGGGATGCAGAACGTTACCTGTATTCCCACTGCCCTGACTAATTCACCCTGGGCCCTGAAGCCCTCAGTTTTCATTTTTCTAGTTCATTGTCACCTATCTGGAAGGTCAATAGCAGATAATAATCTGTGGGCTGCAGCAAGTTAGAGAGCTTTCTTACCATGTCTTTAACTCAGGCCCCAGGAGGGCAGCACACTTCCTTTAGAAATGGATCAGGTCTACATATTGGGCTTTCTGTTTGTTACGAATTATGCAAAATTAATAATTGATATTAATTTTTATATGCAGACCAAGATTTTTAATAACTATGAAAATTGTTTATTAACATTAAATCTCACCAGAAAGCTTATTTACAAGGTTCAAAACACCTGGTTTGAAAATTTATACACACAGGGAACAGGCAAAACTGGAGCACTACAAGATGTAAGTAGCAAACGCAAACATTATACTGGAAGAGAAGGTTCTTGTGGTCAATACACCACTCGTGGTTAATTATCCTGCTTGTCCACTAGATGGATGCAGGAAACTCCTTTCTGCTTATGACAGAAGGCAATTAGTGATTACGAGAGGCTTNTTAGCAGAAGCCTTGCAGAGAGGCAGGCAGGATGCAATGTGATATGCAGTCTTGGCACAATGTCACGCTGGCTATGCAGGCCAATCGCCTGCAGGCATTTAGAGCCTGTTCCTGGTAAAAACTCGAGGCAGTGGAGTTTCCAGGCAGTTCAGGAAGCAATGAGGCAATAGCAGCACACATGGATACAAAAGCAGAGCACATTTTGTTACCTGCTCATCCCTTTTTATCAATACAGCCCAAGACTAATGGGCCTTCGGACATAGATTAGCCAATCAGGATGGCACTTTGCCAAGCTTTCCCATATTAGGTGAAGCCAGGGATCTTGTTTTCCTTTCCTGTGATTGCTTCCCACAGCACAGAAGGAGGGGGAGCAGGGGAGCATGTCTGGGCAGGCCAGAGTCCTTAGACTCAGTGGCTCCAGGTTCTTTGTCCTCTTTCTTGTGGTTGCTTCTCCCTGTAGCAGAAGTGGGGAGAGAGCAGACAAACATGCTTAGGCCTATCACAATACTGTTCCCTTTAAGAGGGAGTCACCTATAATGATGACTCTTCTCTTTTGTTTTTTCGGTGTGTTTTTTTTGTTTGGTTGATTGGCTGGGTTTTGGTTTTTTTTTTTTGAGGGGGGGAGGGTTGGATTTTTTTGGTGGGTTGGGATTTTTTTCTTTGAAGTTATTTTGTTCTTATGGTAGAAATCATTTTGATGCTAGGCTTGGGCTTCCTTAATCTTGTGAATGCTTCTAAGGTGGTTGATTAATTTCCTTCATTGACTGGGTGCACTTCCAGGGTTTCATATCCATTTTGCAAGGCCATGTGGGAGGCTGGGGGAGTAACTGGGAGAACACACCTTCCATGACAGGGATGATCTTGTTACCATTGCCACCATTGGTCCCTGTCATGGGGATAGAGGGAGGTGGGCAAGCATTTTGCCTGCAACTTTGACCATGAACTTGCCTTCACTCACACTTTTCATTCAGGTTTCTGCCTTTAGCCTCATAAGGGTGGGATGCAGAGGCCACCTGGTTGTCAGTATCAGAACGTGTTAAAAAATAATCAGTCTTGGACCTTGTGAAACTTTCAGCTTTTGTGCTGATAAGGTGACTTTGTTTTGTTAAATAACAAAGTCCTCAAACAATGTTTGGTCAGAGGAAAAAGTAGGGTGGATCCAGAATACAAGAGAAAAGGGAAAGGGAAAGGGGAGAAAAGCCCCAAACCAAAACAAAACAAAAAAACCCAAATCTCCCCAAACTACCAACCAACCAAAAAAGCCATCCTGCATTATTTCCTCCGTTTTTTGGGGGTTTGCCTTTTTTTTTTTTTTTTTTTTTTTTTTTTAGATGTGGCAATCCTTCCTGGTGTGGAGAAAAAAATCAAGAGGAAAGCAAGCCCAGGAGAAATACAGGCAGTAAATTAGATGGATTGGTTGAAGCTGTTACACATTAATTGCATTTCAGGATCACTTGGGCCCCTCTTCACCAAGCAGCAGAGCCTCTGTCTGCTGGACCCTATACAAACACCGAACAAAGGACAGTAACAAAGCAGCATTAATGGTTGTATGGAGGGTCTCTCTGGCTTGTTTCCTTTCCCAGCCCATTGCGGAATGCAAGCTCATTAATTTTCAAAGTTTAGAAAGATTCTGTCAGTCAATGCTCTTTCATAAAACTGCTGAGTGAACCTTCCAGCTCAATACAGTTGGGACTTTAGAGGCTAGAAGCAAAAGGGGGTTGTGTACTTGCTTTTCACTAGATGAGGGTCTTAACTCAGAAAAGAAAATCTTAGGTCAGTCCTGCTAAGATGTTACAGTAGATTCAGACGTGAGGAACCAGGTATGGTAAGAAGGTAACCAATTGATGTCTGAAGCATTAATTTGGGCGAAGAGCACCAGAGAGTCATTTGGTACTCAGCATCCTTTTTATGCCAGGCAAAGTGCAGTGGTTTAACTGAAAACAGCATATAAATGTGTCTTTGACTGATGGGAAAGGCGGCAGCAAAGCTTTCTCCTTGTTACTTAAATCAGACTTATTTGGAGTGGCTGACTTTGGTCTTGAATAGCTTGACACTTGCTAATAAAAAGCTTGCTTGGGTTTTTAAACTCTCAGCTGAACTGGATGGGTTTAATGTAATTCAGAACTTGGAAAAAAAAAAAAGTCTGTATTCTAGTGATGATCCCAATGCTGTCATCTTGAGCCCATCTCAAATACCGCTGTGTGAACATAATTATCCCGTGTAAATCAGAGCGGTTCCATTGACAGTGCTGGTGTACACTGTCTGAGGACCTGGCTTAGCTGTGTTATGGCAGTGATCTGCACCGTCTAACCTCCCTGAATCCCTTGCATGGATTGTACACATCAGTTAACTTCAAGCAAGACTTTCACACATTGTTTGAATGCTAATTGCACTTCTGTGCTGCAGCTTATATTAAAATTAATATATAATTTAAAAAAAAATAGAGATAATTGAACTGACCCAAAATATAACCTCTTTCCTTATTTCTTAAGCACTCGAGTTTTAGCACAAATCTCTTTTACTGTAGAGGCTTATGTTGTGCCACGAGCAAATGCAAAGAGCAATTAAACATTTAACATGATCACAAGGAGAAGAGAAAAGCTGCTGTTAAATGCATTAGAAAAAAAAAAAAAAAGTAAAAATAAAGAAAGAAAAAAAAAGAAAGACAGGAAACCAGACCATTGACACTAGTATAAGACTAAGAAAAACTTGCACTGTGGTCAGTTCAATTTAACAGCTCTACATTTTGGGAATCTAGTATATTAAAAACAAATAGTTACTTTACTGAGTTAGTCAGAAGGAATTTCAAACCATCTCGATGCCAGAAAGATGGCAGATAGATGCAAATACTTTCTAGAGAGTAGCAGCATGATTCTCACATTCTCTTTCTTGTCTTTACTCGGGATGGATATCTGGAGCTTGGAGAATATCTGCTTCTGGATATGACTGTATTGCATTTCCTCAAAAGGAAAAAAAAAAAAAAACAGACTTCCAAAATCTGCACCCCTATTGACATTCTTCAGTTTTCTGTTTCACACATTTTTATATTCTGTTAAAAGCACATAAACCAACCTATGACGTCATCTTGCTCAGTGCTGCTGCCTATGCTCAAAGTATTAATAAGAGGAATTACTTCTATTTGTCAATCTGTCTGTGAATGAGAGACATGGGATTAAGTCACTAGATGATATTTGTTTTACGTAGTTTATAAAGAATGTTTATTCAGTTGCCATAAGGACATAGGGTTCACTCATCCCAGTACGAAGCTGAGCAGACAACTGCATTATACAGTCCCATTCACAGACATTGAGCCCCTATCACAAAAAAGGATTCTGTTTTGACATTCTGATTGTCCTAGAAACCTGCCTTAAAAATGTCCTCAGAGTCTGTTTCACCAGTAAAAAGGCACAGATAGCAAGACAAACTCAATGAGGTCTCTCTTTCTGATAAAGGGTGGATGGGGAGAACAGGTCAGGGATGGGATTCCAGGAGTGATGCCAATCTGACAAGGTCTTAACAAAGATACAGAGGAATATGGGGGGCCCTAATTTAATAGGATTTTCCAGGTCTTTTCATGAGACAGTACTGATTTCAATTAAGCTTTTATCAGGACAGTCTTTTCAATTCTGATGGGAGACAGAGAAAGTGGAACATTGCCAGAAAAACAGATAAACAGGTATCTCATCCACATTGTGAGGTGTCTGCGTAGAAGGTGCTGAGATGATCTTTCTGGTAGTGTTCAACACAAAGGAGGTCTGCAAGGGGGTACTACTCCCCAGGGAGGCCACTAGGTCCTCAATGCAGGCCATTACCCAGGATGTGAAATGATGGGTGAGCAGTGATGTGAACCCAGTTCTCTACATTTTAGGAGAATATTTGAATGCCATGAAAAGGCTTCTCTTTCCTTCAGTCCTGAGATTCTTGGCAGTTTAGCACTTAGAGCACTGCCATTTTTCATATTCTAAAGGAAGTAGTTTGAAAAGATTTTTAGGTTTAATTCAGAGGGGGAAAGTGAAGAAACTGCTCAAATATCAGCTGCTCTCTATCTGCAAAAGCATTTTCTTCTCAGGTCTTGTATTGACACCTAGACTAAGGCACGCCTGTGACAGGGAAAGGCTCCTCCTGTATATGCCATCTCAATTTTTTCTTGGATTGTAGTATCAGACACAAAGCAACATTTTCTCTAGTAGATTGTGCCACTAATACAATAAGGGTCTAATATATTAATGAATGAGGATCTGTAATATGCTAATATTTCTGCATCACATTAATATTCCATTAGACTAATGCATTATTATGCTAATAAGTCTATTAAAAATGCAAAATATAATTATATGTTCTGTCTGGTTCCACTGTTGAAATCTGATTCCTGCCCTAGACACACTTGTGTATGTAATTCTAAAAATTGTAATACCTACCATGAAAAGTTAACTTGATCTATACCTGATATATTTCATCAGACCAACCAAGCAGCCCAGTCAGGTCTTCCATATCTCCAAAACCATTACCAGGTGAAACAGATTGCTATTGCAGGTCTGCATTTCAGCGGTAGGAGAAACAGACTTACAATCGTGCTTTATGCACACCTCTTCCTCTCTCACTTTAGAGCTTGCAATTTACATTTCCTCTCCTAGAGCAGTTGGTTGAGAGATGTCCCTCCTCTGGGTGGACATGTGTGAGCAAGATCTCATGCACCCATATCCCAGCAAGCTGATCCGGTAATGAATGGCGCTATCTGAGATCTTTTGAGGAATGGGGTTTAAGAAATCCCTTACTCTGTACTGTTCCATTTCAACAAATTTAGTCAGCTCCCTATTCAGTGTGCTGTTTATGCATTTTTTTGTTTAATGCCTAATTTCCCCTGACACCATCAAGGGAGCCTAAGACACAGGCATAGCTGGCTGTGACTTCCCCCAGACAGCTAGTCCCCGACACTGAAGCACTGCAATGTCTGCATCCCTCATTGCTCCCAGCCCTGAGTAGCCTCCTGTTCCTCTGTCACTGTTGAGAGAGAATTTGAAGAGTGCCTCCCACTCTCTATAAACATACCACACTCCTATGCATTTCTGAATAATGGCATTTGGAAGAGAGGTCTCCTGCAGTTCTTTCTACCACAGTTAAATGTTCACTTGATTGCTTTTAGATGGGCCAATTAAGAATGAAGAGGGAAAGCTAACAGCATGGGTTTGTTTTGTTTTAAAAATGTCAGCTTTGCCAAGTTTATTAAGCAGAAGTGCAGAATGAATATTGAATTTTCAAAGACTGGCTCTGACAAAGTTTGGGAAAAGAAAGCAGAAGGACATATCCTTCGCTTTCCCTATCCTTCTGTTAGGATATCACGCTGACCTGTATCAGCGTCTGCATCTCATAATACCAGCCATTTAGAAGATGTTACAAAAGACATCTTCAATGAGAAGATCTATTCACGTCCTTATTCACCGCCGGAAAAAGGCAGGAAATCTAATAGAGAAAAGTCTGACTAAAAGAAATCCTTTTTAATGAGGAAGGAAAAGATGTAGAAATGGGTGTCTAGGGAGGCTGAGGCTCTCCCATCATTAAAGGCAGATTAAAAATGAGAGAAACAGGACTCAATAACGGTGTAGACTTAGTTGGTCCATCATTATGCTAGTTGAACTAGACAACTTCTCCAGTGTCCTGCCATCTCTTTGCTATAATTCTGACCCTTCTTCCATAGGCAACAGACCCAAGGCTTTGTGAAGAGCTTCTTAACTTCACAGACCTCAGAGTTTGTCTGGTATCAAAAGAGCAAATAGTTTGGGATGGCACAAAACTGTCTTTAAGCAAGTGAATAATGAGGAATGGTTTACAAATACTTCATAAGACTGGGAAGCATGCTCAATTTAAAAAGATTTAAGGCTACCATGACCATCTATATGCATCATGCAACCCAGCTATATTCCTTTGCCTTGTGTGTAAGTAACCTTGTGGCTGTCCTTTAGCAGTAAAGATCCTGCTGAGATTAATAGTGACGAGGTTTCCATTTTAGGGAAAGGAGGAGATATCCAAGTCTGGGAAATGACAAACCAACGATTTCAGCATTGTTTCCTGTGGATATTCAGTACAATACACACATAATCTAAGCTAGGGATCACTCTGTCAATGGTCACTCAATGGGACCACACTCCCCTCATAAAAGAAGCCACTCAGCACTGAGCAATCAAGAAGCAAGTGGGCATCACACAGAGCATCACCTGTGAATATCACAGCAAAGGCAGGCTCCCTGAGCAGTCAAACGGACCAGGCAACAGAGCATGGCAGTTTGCATAGGAAGGTGATGATAGCCTTCTAACTCATCTGGAAGCAATGGCAACCACTCTGAAGAAGGCTATGGCACGCCTGAGCCCTGTTGCAGCTTCACAGATGGAGATATTTTGAGTATGCACTGCTATCCACGTGTTGGGCTCTGTGTGCACTGCTCTAACACAGATGTTGGATGGCAGCAGTGAACATGCCTGATGGAAGTGTGCCCAGGCAGAGTTCTGCTTAGTGATGAAGCTCAGACAGGAGGTAAGCTGATTGATGCAAGATGATTTTTTTCCAAAACTATCATAGTTTATTAATTTTGTTATTCAGGAGTCTCACCCCCCTGACCGCTAATTTTAATAATAACCGGTTCTTCATATGGTCACAGAAACATTACATAGACAATAATACAGGATCTGGAAATAACTAGCAGAAATATACAAACATTAATTGAACTGGAAGAGAAGGTTCTTGCAGTTGATATGCTGCTTGTGGCCAATACGCTGCTTGACCACTAGATGGATGCAGGAAGCTCCTTTCTGCTTATGGCCGAAGGCAATGGTGAATTACAAGAGGCTTTAAGTATTTACTCACAAAATATCTCCCGACTCGTGGGGCTAGCTACAGCTTCAGACAGTACCCAAACCCTTTCAGGGAATTCTNCTAAGCCTGTGTACCTTGTTTACCACAGGATGCAAACAAGCCTGGGCAAGCCAGAGTCCTTAGATTCAGTAGCTGCAGGTTTTTTGTCCTCTTTCCTGCAGAAGGAAAGAGAGCAGAAGGAGGGAGAGCAGAAAAACATGCCTGGGCAAGCCAGGGCATTTATAAGTCTATTTTGCCCTATTCGGGCCTACAACAACAAAGGCCATCAGCAACTGTAACATAGAGACAGATATTTGGAGTCGTACTCTACCTCCTAATACAGAAGCCCAGCAGATGGACAGAGAACTCTCTGTCCTTTCTCCACCTGTGTGAATGTGGTGGCTTGTGGGACAGGGGGCAATGGCAAAAGTAGTTCCTAATTGGTACAACAGGTGCTGCAGATGTGTCCGTTCAATGGCTCCTTCACTTTCCCAGGTGCCTTTGTATAATAGCTATGATGTTTGGCAAAGGGAATCGAACATCAAGAAGGATGACAGCTTGCCTAGCTTGGAGGTGGCACTGATGCTAAATCAAACTACCTCTCATATCAAAATGTCTTCGGTAAAGACAGACAGGTCCATGTCATAAAAGACTTTATTCTGAAGGGAGTGGAAGGCCTAATATTCAAACCTGACCCAGTACATAGGGAAGTCTGCCTCCCTGAGGCCCAGGCCAAGGGTGTAAAGACAAAGATTCCTTCCCTAGTACATTACTCAAATTATTGTCCTGTTTGGATGTTTCAGGTAGGCAGTGACAATGTGGTGAGAAGACATCCAAGGGCAATGAAAAAAATTTTCAGTGCCTAGGGACAACTGGTCAAGGGATCACAAGCACAGATTATGTTGTCTTCTGTTCCTCCAGTTACACAGGGAATGATGAGGTGGTAAGCAGGAGGAGCCAGCAGATCAGTGCCTGGTTCCAAGCCTGATGCTGATGGCAAGACTTTGGGTTCTTTGACTGTGGATTGATTAACAAGATACCAGGCCTGCTGGTAATGGATGGGAAAAGCTTGTCTGCAGTGGGACAAGGGTTCTAGGACAAGCGTTAGCAGGATTCATTGAGAGAACTTTAAACTAGGACTGAAGAGGGATGGGGACGTACCTGGGCTGGCCAGAGAGGTGCCTCTGTAGAATAGCTCAGTATTTGAAGGGTGGTGTGCTGGTGTTTTTGAGGCCTTCCTCCATGGAAGAGTGAAAACTGTGCAGCTTGTTCTGGGTGTCCTCTCAAAGAATGTGGGAGAAATGAAGATTATCAGAAGCAGTCAACATGGATTCATGAAGGAGAAACCATGTCTGACTATTGTGATAGCTTTCTACAAGGCTATCAAGGCATGATGGGATGGAGAGATGAGGAGAGGGCAGAGGAAGTTGCCCACCTTGCCTTCAGCAAGGCTTTCAATACCATTTACTGCAGCATCCTCATAAGCAAGCTTAGGAAATGTGAGTTATGTGAATGAACATTGGGTGGATTGAAAACGGGTTGAAAGAACTCAGAGGATTTTCATTCAGTTATACAGAATGTAGTTGAAGATCTCTAACAAGTGCTGTCCCTTAGGGGTCAGTGATGGATCCAGTCTTGTTCAATATTTTCAGCNGAAATCATTCAAAGCCCACCTGGTCATCATCCTGTGCAACCTGCTTTAGGTGAAACTTCTCTGGCAGGGGCACTGATCTAGATGACCTTCAGAGGTCCCTNTCTGTGCTGTCATCCAACATGACCTGAGAGTCCTAGCGGACAACAGGATGACCATGACCGAGCAATGTGCCCTTGTGGCCAAGAAAGCCAATGGAATCTTATGGTGCATCAAGAAGAGCGTAATAAGCAAGTCAAGGAAGGTTCTCCTCCCCTTCTACTCTGTACCTATGGGGCCTCATCTGGACTATTGTGTCCAGTTCTGGGCTCCCCAGTTCAAGAAAGACAGGCAAATACTTCAAAGGGTTCAGCAAAGGGCAACAAAGGTGATTAGGGGACTAGAACATCTCTTATGAAAAAACACTGAGGGACTTGGAACTTTCAGTCTGGAGAAGACTGAGGGGCTTAATATCAATCCTTATAAATACTTCAAGGGTGGGTGTCAAGAGGATGGGGCCAATCTCTTTAGTAGTGCCAGGTGACAAGAGGTAATTGCACAAACTGAAACATAAGAAGTTCCATATAAACATGAGGAGGAACTCCTTTGCTTTGAAGATTGTGGAGCACTGGAGCAGGCTACCCAGAGAGGTGGTGGAGTCCTCATCTATGAAATCATTCAAAGCCCACCTGGTCATCATCCTGTGCAACCTGCTTTAGGTGAAACTTCTCTGGCAGGGGCACTGATCTAGATGACCTTCAGAGGTCCCTTCCAACCCCTATCATTCTGTGATTCTGTGATGTGTAACACCTTACATATCTGACTCTCCAAGTTGAATTTGTCATAGCAGACACAGTGAACAAGTTTGGCACTCAATTACATAAGATCTGAAATAACTTTAGCTTAACTGTATCATCTAACTCATCCTCCAGATTTCGCTCTTTTCAAAATAGCAGTGCAATGATTATTTACTTAGTGAAGACATAGAAAGCATTGAATTCCAAAGTTTGGTCTAGAAAATGGGAATCTCACATTCAAATATTTATAATGTCCATATTTTGAACTTGCTGTTGGTGTTCTAGAAGCCCCACAGCAAATTAAATTTATGTCATTGTCATTAGTACCATTATTATTTTAATATATGACCTCTGTGCCCACATCTCCTGTGGATTTTTCAAGATTAACATCAGGTGGTTTCAAGCTGCTTCACCAGCATGAGGATCAGTGGGGCTACACTGATTTACATCAACTGAGAATGTAACACAAAGTCCCTATTGAAAGTAACAGAAAGCTTATTTCTGGACTATCTCTCCCATGGAGAGATAATACTTTTGTAGAGGAAAGCTGTTATTTGGTATGCTCCCTTAAGTAACAGCACCATTAGCAAAATAGTGGGATCAAAGGATGTTATTAGGCCTGAGAAGGTTCAGGATGCTGAAGTGAGCAACCTCTCCACAGCATGATGTTGTACTCTTATTGAACAAGTCCACAAAAATAAACAGTTTTAGGAAAATTTGTTCTTCAGTGAAGATATCTCCAATCTAAATTTGTGTGGAACAAAAGCTGAAATGTGAATTATTACTCTAGTCTTTCATTATGCTGGTGCTAATCTACCTAGCAAAAATCTCTCTGTCCTGCCCCTCACCCATGCTTCTGTTTCAACACATATCTAAAATATTACTTTTTCTTCTTGAATCACAATTAGACTAGGAGTCAGTCAATTGTCTTCTTGTTAAAGCTGAGTATTTTGCTTGATTTCTAGTTGGTCCATTCACAAACTGGCATTTGTATTTTTCCCATATTTCAGAAAGTAACTCTACTGGCATGTGCATGACTGGAAATCTATTGCTCAGCTCACTCTTGGAGATTAAGGCACATCAAATCTAAATGGTAATTGTGCTTCATGTCCCCAGTGATTGCAGGAACTCTTGTTCAGACAGTTCAAATAAGACAGTGGCTCCCCTTTTTCTAACCCCTATTTTGCAGTGAAGTGCCACTTCTGCATTGCCACTATCTTGTGAAATATCTTGACTCATCTGCTACATTGAGATCTCTCATGATATTGTGGGTATCTTCTCGTGCTGTCTTGTCACAGGGCATGAGCATAAATGGACAGCAATACTCCTGAGTGTTTCAGATATAACCATAGATCTGTTGGATTAGTTCACAGCTGTTTCAGCATTGCTATTTGTTGAACCATCACCATTTTTAAGAAGTGCATGGATTGAAGAACAAAGGAGCCTTTGTGCAGGGTGGATTGGGGCTAGAAGGAAGGGTAAGTCACGTTCTGTTGCACACTTCCATCTTAATGCCTAGATCAGATATTCCTCTGCAAGCTGCCACAATGAGGGTTTGCAGAAACGTGCAGCACTCAATCTGTGAGTGGGTTTGTCCTCTTGAGCTGCTTCGCACCAAGATTAATAAGCAAAGATTGGCCTGTAAATCTTATGCGGATTGCAATTCCCTCTTCATATAATGCTCTTCCTTTTGACAGAGAAGCATTTTCTCCCCTCTAACTTTCTGGGTTTTTTCTCTCTAGATCTAACTTTTCTGCAGTCTAAATGCAGGAATGTGTAAAAATTCAGAGTGAGAGGATTTGCTCTCTAGGCAAAGAAAACACCGGAGGTTAATTAAAAACAAAAGGAAGCATAACAAACAACCCCCACTCTCTACCCACATGGACTCTTCAAACCCAAGGGTCCATGCAAGAGTAGAGTTAGACAGGACCAGGATCAAGGCAAGAGCCCTGGAGGAGAAAAAGAGTTTGTAATCTTTGAACGAAAGAAAGGGTGGGTGTAGACCATCCCATCAGTGTAATCCCAGTGGCAATTTCATCTAGGCCTGTTGTTTCTTAATGAATGTTTATCCATCTTTAATTTGACTGGTCTTCTTTCCCAAATGAGGACTAAGATGGCAAGGGGGAGGGGAAGCAGAACAGTAGGGCAAAGAGCCAGTCCTCTGGCAGTATTTCTTTTTTCCCTTTGTTTCTTTCTTTCTTAACTGATAGCTAAAATCTCTTCCTCAGACTTTTCTCTCTCCTTTTACTAATATTATAGCTTTGTTTAAAAACATGTGTTCTACATGAACACGGGGAAATAGGAATAACATCAAACCACCCTATCTAGCCCAGTACCTTTTATCCACAGGATCTAGTAGCAGTTAGGAGTGTAAGAGTGAAAAGAGATGCTGCATTACTTTGCCTATGATGTAGGCTCAGGATTTTCTTATAATTAGTTTCTCTGGGGGTAGCTTTCACCCATGAATTTCTCAAACTGTTCTTCAGCATCCAAGTAAAATTTTAACATTTTCAATTCCCTTTAGCAAGAAGTTCTGTGGATCAATTACACTTTGGGTGAACAGTGTTTTCCAGGTTTTCAATACTATGCCCACATGCCACTAGCAACTTGGGAGTTAATTTAAAGGTAACTACGGTTAGTAGGTGGTGAGCGAACATAGATATATATTTTGTGCTCAAACTGATGAATGAATGACTATTTTCATGTCACATTGTCACTTTCTTTTCTTTGTAGAACAGTTTTGGACTGGATTTTTCACTCTTCCCCAGTCTCCTTCATTTGTGTTTGATCTCTCTCATTCCCTGTGCATTGCTAGACATGGAATCAGCAGATTAGAGTCCTGAATGGGAAGGGACTATTTAGTAGATGTCTCCAAACATCAAATTAAATTAAGAAAGCAGATTTACAAACATTTGATACAGTGCCCAAAGTTCTGTTCTGTGAGCAAGGGTTCATATCTCTTGGACCACATTTAACTGGTTACATCGAGCCATAATACTCTTTAAAGCAAAAAGTCACAAAGTTCTTATACCAAGGAACAGGCATGCCAGGGGTAGGATGAGCTTTGGGAATATCCAGTCTTAGTGGCATGGTTTATATAAAATCTACTGATTGTCATAAAGAATAAGGACACCTCTCCACCATCACAGATTGAAGTCCAGGCAAAGATGAAGAACAGGCTAGTCCATTTTAGTTGATAGGGTTTCAAACCTCTCCCCCTCTCCTTCTTTCAATCATACACATACCTCCTATTAGAGGAGTAAACTTTGAGTGAAATATTTCACAAGTCTGTATCATTACAGTATCACAGTATCACAGTATAAGCAAGGTTGGAAGAGACCTCAAAGATCATCAAGTCCAACCCATTACCACAGACCTCAAGACTAGACCATAGCACCAAGTGCCACGTCCAAACCTGCCTTGAACACCTCCAGGGACGGTGACTCCACCACCTCCCCGGGCAGCCCATTCCAGTAGTGAATGACTCTCGGTGAAGAACTTTCTCCTCCCCCCGAGCCTAAACTTCCCCTGGCACAGCTTGAGACTGTGTCCTCTTGTTCTGGTGCTGGTTGCCTGAGAGAAGAAAGCAACCTCCTGCTGGCCACAACCACCCTTCAGGTAGTTGTAGACAGCAATAAGGTCTCCCCTGAGCCTCCTCTTCACCAGGCTAAACAATCCCAGCTCCCTCAGCCTCTCCTCATAGGGCTTGTGCTTGAGGCCTCTCACCAGCCTCGTTGCCCTTCTCTGGACACGCTCAAGCACCTCAATGTCCCTGTTGACTCACACTGGCCATGTCTTGACAGGCTGCGTCAGTCAATAACAATGCAATATTAAAGGTTAATGACGCAACCATGCAGAGTAATGGAAGAAAGAAATTTCTCTCACTATTTAGCCATTTACTTATCAAATGAATACAAAACTATGAAGTCAAAAATACAGGGAGCAGGCTAAGTCCAAGAGGTGCCGACATGTGTCCCTATAGCGTAGTGATTCTGCTCAGATGACTGACAAAAACGCCTAAGCAAATAGGTACTGAGTTCAGTTCTGCTCAAGATCTGAAGACAGAGCAGAGCAAAGGAAAGAAACCTGGACATGAGAAAAATATGAGTAAGGAAATGGAAGAAGGTAGGAGAGCACTGTTTGAGTCCATGCAGCGAGCATCGGTTAAGGTATGCGTGTTGTTTCAGTAAAGTAGTTAATACAGGTGTGTCTATTTCTATACAGTCTGTCTCAAGAGTGCAATTCCATTTTGCAGTGCTTCCTTTGAGAGTCTCTACAGGCTCAGAAAACATCTGTGGTTCTCATGAGCTGCCCCCAGAGAAGATTAGGATGGACAAACTTCATTAATAATCAGGCAGAAAGTGAAACCCAAATATATCCTTAGATTAAGCACCAGAATGAGAATAGAAGCCAACCTGTATTCTCTCCTTGGGAAACAGGGGAAGAGCTTACATCTGCCACATGCAAAGCCTGAAGACCAGATGTGGACAGGAAAAGGATATTTAGAAGAGTGGAAGATGAATATTATGCATTCTTTTTAAAATTTGTAATAAGACAAAAATTTCTAAATTGATGTTCAAAAAACTAGAAGACAAAATTCTAGGAATTCCCAGGAATTCCCAGGAAGCAGAAGAAATTCTAACAGTGAGGGTCAGTATTTTGGCTTTTTCCACAAGCAACTTCAGATGGGTGTGGCAGGTGTAATGAAAGGTATTAAAATTAATAATGATATAAATTTTGATATCCAGGCAGAGATTGTTAATAACTATGAAAACTGTTTATTAACATTAAATCTCGCCACAAAACTTATATACAAGGTTCAAAACGCACGGTTTGGAAATGTATACATACAGGGAACAGGCAAAACTGGAAAACTTTAAAGGCAACTAGCATAAGCAAACATTTTTNACCTTGGCCTTTTCAGGCCTACCACGACAGCAGGATCTTTGTGCACCTTCCTGGTGGAGACATCAATACTCCCTCCTCTAAAAAGCAATGAGCATCTCTCTTTCTAGCACAGCTCCTAAGATCTTGCAATTTTGCATAGATATTGGCAAAATAGACATTGCAAAAGGTATATAAACCATGGTTCACCCCATCAGACAGAAAACTAGCAAACCCTGTCTGTTGGATTGTAACCTGGTGAAGCATTTGGTTTTATTAAACCACAGGCATTGTGCAAAAGCTGCACAGATGCAGGCAAAAGGCAACTACACATCATAGCCTGAGTGCAGTCTTATGAGAGGTGCTTCCTTAAAAGACTGTGCTAAAGTAGCTGAGCAAGGCTGTGCAAAAGGACAGGATGAGAGAAGGGAAATCACTGGGACTCCAGCAGAGATGGGCAGCTCAGAGCATGGAGAAAGAAGAGGTATGACATGGCAAAGCTTGCATTCAAAATCCCTTGGGCAGTTTTGTAATCCCCCTGTTCTTCTTCAGCTGCTGAAAACCAGGAAGGGAGGGGAAAAAGTTATAGGAAAGAGGAAAAACTGTGCTCTAGCAAAATCATGATCCAAAACCCCAAAGATTTTCCAAGCATTTCATGCCTCATGAGTACTGTCCAAAATATGAGAGAGGGAAACACTGGCTTCTTCCAAAACTCCTTTCCACTCACGACATCCCCCTGTACTGGCTGTGTGCAAGGAAATCAGTTTGTGTAGTGGTCCGTGTTTGTGTGAGCAGGACCTGGTTACAGCTTTAAACTCCAGCTGTCCTGGCAGGCAAGCAGTTCCACCTGACACATAGCAGAGAACTTGCCTGCAGCACAACAGCTACAGGCAAGAGTGGGACCAGCTTGCAAATCCTATCATAAGAATTTTAAAACTATTTTATTTCTACCTTCCTTGGTTTTGTTTTTATTTTTTACCACTGATTTCAATTAACAATGGAAGAGTGCAGACATGTTTTCCTTCATTTTGAGTAAAAGACTTGCTCGTAAAGTGCCCCCAAATGCTTGACAGCACCAGGATACCTCTTCTGCTTTCTTCAGGTGCTTAGGTGGAACTTCCAAAAAGAGATGCAGGATATGTGAGCAGAGGAAGAGCATATTTTTTTTTTTCAGTTCATGGAGTGTGATGATTTCTTCAAGTGGTATAAATGAGAAATGGAGAAGTCTTTGATCATCATTGCTGCATGCAGGCCATCTCAGAGAGGAAGGCACATGAGCACATCCCTGCAGTCTGCTTAGCTAAATGGGTTGCTCATGACTAGGGATGCATCTGTGCTGCATCCAACCCAACAGGGCTTCTAACTGTGACTATAATAGAAATAGCATATAGTAATAAAGTAAATAGGCAGCGTAACTGCCTTCTACAATGTTATTCTCCAGGCTAAATGAAACGCCAAGACTGGGGGGGAAAAAAAGTCTCCAAGTGGTATTAAAACATCTTTCAATTTTAATAATTTAAGGGACATTTAAGATCCTGTGGAGTTGTGGAAAAGGATGAGGCAGACCTGTGCAGTCATACTCTGCTGCCAGTGTTGGGTCTGACATATTTTCATTATCTGTCTTCTGATTATTATTTAATTCAGTAAGCACAAAAAAAAATCTTTTTTATCACCTGATCTCATCCTGTGTGTCTATCTCTTCCTTAGATGTGATGATGAAGTTGGGATGAATGATCTATTTGTGGAGCAGGCTATAGGCTGTTGATACAGAGAGGGTCAGCTTACCATAGAGTGGAGCAGCTGGCAAACTTGCTACTTCATCCCTACCTCACTGTTACGGAAAGGGGTAATTAATTACTGTGAGGTGATATTTTTAAAATATTAATATATAGTTTATTAATATNCCAATACAGCCCAAGACTAATGGGCCTTTGGACACAGGATAGCCAATCAAATGGCAGTTAGCCAAGATTTGGCCATATTGGGTGAAGCCATAGGCTTACTTTACCTTTTTTGGGCAGATCACGGGCCTTGCATAAGGCAACCGTGTGCGCCTTATTTACCGCAGTTGCTGGGCAGGCCCCAGACCCCAGACTTAGCGGCGCCAGGTTCTTTGTCCCTTTTCCCGCGGTTGCTCTCCCCAAAACAGAAGGAGGGAGAGCAGAAAAACATACCTGGGCAAGCCAGGACATGTACAAGCCTAATTTGGCCTGTTTAGGCCTACCACGACACTCACGTCTGGTGAAATAACTGAATACAAAACTATGAGCCAGATTTTATAATACTGAATTGTTAGTGGGAAAGCTAGGGTTCTTTAAGGGTATCAGGTAACAAAATTGGATTTGATAGTAAGAAAAGAAATATTTTTATGAGGAATGAGAATATGTCTTTTTTTCCCTTTAAAGGTTAAAAAAAAAAATAAAAGAAGGAAAAAATGGATCATTATTTTCCTTTCAAAAAAACTAGAAAACCCAAAACCATACCCAACATCCCAATCAATGGAGAGAAAAGCAGCTTTGAGTGCCTTATTGAACTGACCTACAGAAAAAGCTTCAGAGCTTCAAGCCTAAACAAGTCCCTGATAAGATGTGAAATGCAATGGAAAAATCATTTAGAGAGAACAACACAGAAGCTGATTTTGCTCTAGTTTTACGGGTCGGTTCAATAAAGTTCCTGAACTCTCTTTTCTGTGTAATTCTAAAGCAGGGTCATTTAATTAATATATTTATACAGAGGAAGCAAAAAGAAGAGCAAGGTAGGGAGGAAAACAAACTTAAAACAAAGGTTGTATTTCACATTTTGTATTGTAGGTTTCGGATGAATCTGTCTATCACATGAGCTCTTTGAGTACCCACAACCCTTCCTTCTACACAGTTGCTCTCTTAGCTTTGTCCCATAATTTGGTGTATAAATGATAATAAATATAATGGAATCCAGAGGGGAAAAACACATCCAAGCACAATTTTTACTCATGTTTTCCTTCTTTATTTCTTTGTGATTAATTTGCTGTGTTTTCAACCAACCATCCTTATTTGAATTTGGAAGACAGTGCAAACATTTTATTACTTTGTGCCAGACTCCAGAAGAGTATCTGGCAGTGTTTAGGATATCCCCTGCTGTGGGGCTTGTGGATGTAAAATCATGGGGGTCTGCAACAGCACTTATCCCAACTCTCTGTTTCTACCTTTGCTATGCATCCTGTCTGGGGGAAGACACAGCTGTACAAACCTAAGCACACTCCAGACTCTGGAGTCCAGAGCACCTCCACAGTCTCTAGTGGAGGAATCTCACTGAAGCTGTCTCTCCATCTCTTGACAGCTCTATTCTCATGCAGGCAGGGCTAGTAAAGGAATATGCAGGAAAACAGTTCATCTCCCCCTGTGTTTGAACAGCACAGACTCTGTGTATCTCTCAATGCCCAGCCTGGGATATTGAAAAGGTGAATTTTGTGATAAAGACCTGTTGTCTCTGCAAGACCCTGCTTAACCTGGTCACTAAAGTATTTTCACACCACTGTAGGTCTAGTCCTGCCTCAAAGAGACACAAACTTCCTGCAGCCCCAGGTAACCTGAAAGGTTCTCCTGTGCAGTACCCTGTGAGTTATCTAGTTCACTGTTGAGGAGTTATAGTAATAACTGTAGCAGTGAGATTTTGTGTACAAGAATAGAGTAAACACTTTAAATAGTGTGTAGGCCCTCTGGTGGTGCTCCCTGTTTAAAAGCCATGCTGGTAAAGGTAGCACTGCATCTGGAGATGAGCCTAGCATGTTTGCATGTGGAGGTATTAATGTCATCTGTGTTTCTGTAGCTTTTCCATGTTATTTTTGTATCACCAAAAGACGTTGTTTCCCTAACACCACGTTTATTAAAAGGGTGTTCTGTAAAGATGGAAGAGAAGGGTTAACAGAAAAATGTTTCAAGGTGAGAAGGAGAGGTAAGCTCCCTGCTCTCAGGGAAGCTGAACAGCGAAGAAGCAGGGGAAAAGGCTTTCTCCCCACACCTTACTACAATGCGGTCTGCCTCAAAAAAAAAAAAAATTCTTTTTCCATGTTCTTCCAAATATCACTTCTGCTTGTCACAATATTTATAAAAACCTTCTTGCTATCTCAAGCTGCACAGCCTTTGGCTCAGGTTCCTGCTTATGCAAAACAGGGTCATAAACATGTCACACTGTATTTGATAAATCCATCTTCCTCTTGTCATTGTCACCAAGAAGCTGAGATGACAGTAGATTACTCCGTCAAATCGCCATGGAAACGCCTGCTGAGTTTATGAATTTTCATAGGATGTAAGTCCTTTTTAATGGGAAGTGAGGCCCAGTGAAAGCTTACTATTTTTAAGGAAAAGTGTCCTCATTTGTGTGTGGGAATATACTTCATGGCCAAATCTTTACCTAACATACTGTAAGATTTACAGCAATGCATCCCAGTTGAGAGCATCACTGTGAGCTTGTGCCCATTTCCTTGTATATATTTCTGTCTATGACCCCAATTCACATTTATATTACGTCTCCCTTAAGCCACAGTAGATCTGTGAAAGAGGAGTTAAATAAGTGCAAATGCCATTAGAGTGTATTTACTGATCTAACAAATTTCCTTTGAGCGTTTTCATTACCACATTTGAAATTATTTTATCTGCCCCCTCCTCGTTTTTCTGCAATCCAAAGAAGATACCAACCCATCTTCAGTGAGAATTGCCTCTATGTCAGGGTTCAAAGGCCAGCTGTTTTTTTCTTTCTGCAGCAAAGATTAAAAACAGACACAATTCACAGTTTTACAAACAGGAAAAGTGTCCTTGTCTCACTAATCTCTAGACTTAAAAGTGGCTGAAGCAATTATACTCAAACTTTAGCAAAACAGGAGAAAACATAGACATGGATGTCAACCTTCAAGTATGAAGTTCACTTGTGCCAGGCACTGAATACTGCTGAAATTTAAGAGGTCATTTGAAGTGGCCGTACAGTATTCAGTGTAGGATCAAGCTACTCTCTGGAGAGTGCCAGTGCATCACAGTGAACGGTCAGCTTATGGAAACAAATCAGAGCAGATCTGCCTGTCACTTTGCAGGACAAGGAGACATCAGCTGAAACATTGCAGAGTGTTAATAGGAAGGGCCCTCCAAAAGTCTCTGGTCAGCCTTTCTCTCTCCTTCACAGCAGGACTGTCACACACAGACGGTCAGGTTAACGGTGACTTGATCTAGCTGTGTCTCAAGAGTTCATGGAAGGAATTCACAAAGCTCTCAAGTCTCTTACAATATTTGAGGATGAACAGGTACATGAGACTTCTTCATCTGCAGGATGGAGATGGAAAGCATGCCTGTTCACAGGGTCCAGGATATCTTAAGATTTAAGGTCATTCACTGAAACCATGCTCAAAGCACCACACAGGTCAGGCTTATGACGAATTTTTTGCCTACAATGCATATGTATTGTCTGTGTAGCTACACCTGAGCTTACCCTCCACCATGTCACACTGATACCACTAGCAGCTGAGCACTGCAGAAACACTGAGCTCACCAAAACAGCAGATCATAGAATCATAGAATGGTAAGGTTGGAAGGGATAGTGACATCTTCAGCAGTTCAGTGGGATTTTTTACAACTTTCCAGTGCCATCTATGCTTCTGCTAACACCCAGCCTGGGGAGCTTAGAGTCAGATTTGATATGCATACTTTTGGGGTTTATTTTTTTATTTATAACCTGTGGTAGTCTGTCCTATGATCCCAGAGCCTTCTCATCCTATTGAAGTTGTCTTACCTTTGCTTTCCACTGTATTCAAGTAGCATAGCCTCCTGCTTGAGCAAAAGTATGAAAGGCTTTTAAAGCAGTATCTCTGTGTTATAGTTCTATTACTGCAGTGCTTGCAAAATCAGAACCCTCCCCAAATATCTGCCTACATATGAAACTGTTTTAAAAAAAAAAAAGAACATGTACATGTTTCTTAGCATCCCAAGGCTTAAAGAGAGCTAACTGTACACCTTTGATCCTTACTGCAGCAGTTGTTACAACTTCTTATATTGGCCTATTTACCAAAACAGGAAGGTAAGTGGTAACTCTGGCTCAATCTTAAACAGAGTAACCACTATTTTTAACCTGCCTGCAGTGTGTGTATCTGTGTATGTATGTAAACCAGTGCAGTGCTCAAGACAATTGGACTTCAGTGGAATTTTCATCCAAGTGATCACATGAGGGAAGTGGTGTCAATTTTCCTGTTTGCCTTTTAGGCCATGTAGTGAACCATTCCCCCACCCAGTGATACCAGAGGTCGATGTTACCTGTGCTGGGGCTTGTGTCATCACTATCTGGGCTTTCGTGACTAAAGCTTTTACTGTCTAACTGCTGCCAACTTACACTGTTCATGCTTCACCTTCACAAATTTCCTGCCAAAACCAAGAGTCTTGATCCTTGGAAGTAAACTCCACTTCACACAATGGAAGACATTCCCTTCCTGATATTTTAAGAGGGTGTTGTGTGTTTCAGTAGTCCTCAAAGTGTTTTAAAGATCATGAACGCTGATCAGTTACAGAATCACAGAACTACTTGAATTAGAAAAGACTTTTCTAGAAAAGATTGGACCACCAAGTCCAATCACTAACCTAACACAGACAAGTGCTTGACTGAACCCTATCCCTAGATATTACATTTAATTCTTAAATACCTTCAGGAATGGGGACTCCACCACTGCCTTGGGCAAGCTGTTCCAATGCCCGATACCCTCTTTCACTAAAAAATTCTTCCTAATATCCCATCTAAACTTCCCTTGGCAAAACCTATGACAATTTCCTCTCATTCTATCAGTTATTACAGACTGACCGCCACCACCTCTCTACAAGTTCCTTTCAGGTAGTTATAGAGAGGAATAGTCTTCATTCAGCCTATTCTCCAGGATAGACAACCCTATTTTTCTCCTCCAGACCCTTCGCCAGCTTTGCTGTTCCTCTTTGGACGCTCTCCAGCAACTCAATGTTTTTGTTGTAGTGAGTGGCACAAAATTGAACACCGTATTTGAGGCGCAGCCTCACCAGTCCCGAGTACAGGGGCAGGATCTCTTTCCTACTCTTGTTGGCCACACTAGTCCTGATGCAGTCTGTGACACTGTTGCTCTTCTTGGCCACCTCAGCACACTGTTGGCTCACATTCAGCTGGTTGCCAAGTAGCATCTCACATCCTTTTCCACTGGCCAGGTTTCCAACCACTCTGCCCCAAGCCTGAACATTGCTTGAGGTTGTTGTTGTGATCCAAGTGCAGCACCCAGCACCTGGCCTTGCTGGAATTCATACAACTGGCCCCAGCACATTGGTC
>WBNM01029410.1:0-15381 GCA_013399055.1 Ramphastos sulfuratus
CCTCCAGAGATCACTGAATCCAAAATCCCTATGAAGAAGGGCCTCTTAGATGTGTTCCCATGTAGCCTGCCTTAAGAGGGTTTGGAATCTCTCCAGAGAAGAAGAATCCACAACCTCTCTGGGGAGCCCTCACCAGGGCTTCTTCACCCTCACAGTAAAAATGCTTTTACTCATGCTGAGATGGAATTTCCTATGGTTGAGTTTGTGTACATTTCCTCTCATCCTGTCACTGAGCCTCACTGAAAAGAGGCTGGCTCTGCCCTCCTGACAGCCACCTTTCAAGTATTTGTAGACAGTGATAAGGTCCCTTCTCAGCCTCTCCTCCCTTCTCTCTGTTCTAATAATAAAGATACATTCTTTGGCTCCTTCTTCAAAACTAAGGATATGAGCAGCTTTTTATTAGCAAAAACTGTGTGTACATTTCTCCTATGAGGACAGGCTGAGAGAGTTGGGGCTCTGCAGCCTGGAGAAGAGAAGGCTTCCAGGAGACCTTAGAGTAGCCTTCCAGGATCTGAAGGGGGCTTACAGGAAGGCTGGGGAGGGACTATTGACAAGGTCTTGTAATGACAGGACAAGGGGCAATGGGTTTGAANTCATTGCATAATACCAACTTTCACTTCAATTACAATTATTCCAAAGTGTCTGTATAGACTGAATGTGTACATTTGGAATATAGATTTTGTCTAAAACATTTGAAGGACTTGCATAAGCTTAAACAAACTTTGATTAGAAGTATTCCCAGCTTTTTCTTTTTTGAAATGTATGCAGGCTTAAAAAATAAAATGTAATATTAATATTGATGTACTGAAAAGATACACTGAGAGGAGCTAAGGCAGTTATTCTCAGATCCTAGGTTAGGTGAAGGCACCTTTCCAGCTCTGCCAGAAATAACTGAAGCACCGAAAACAGAAGTTTGAAGAAAAACAATGTTATTTATGTGCTATCAAAAATAAAAGCTGCAAGAAAAAAAAACAAACAAAACAAAGCAAACAACCTGAAACATGCATCGATCTGTAAGGCCATTTTTGAATCTTCAAAGCCAAACTGAACTCAACATTCTAAGTTGAAATCCAAATTACAGAAGTGCAGAAACAAACAGAACATGCAATAGAATTCTTTTTGATCACAAAAAAACCCCCAATTTGAAGTTGAGGATACAACAGAAGAACGTGCCAAAAAGGAGTACTCACTGATTTCATCCTTGTTAAAGGTGTTCAAACCATACTCTTCAGACAGAGACCTACATCGTACTACTCGGAGAAAAGCTGAGTTGCTGCCTAAGCAGAGTGAGCAGAAAGGACAGAATTACCCCCACAAATGCCTCCCCACCTGCTGAAGCTCTCTAAGTCTGCATCTCTGATGTCCTAAGATGCAGACTTAGCAAAACTTAGCATCACTTAACACTTCTCTACTTCTTCTGGTGGCATGCAGTAACAAAAGCTATTAAATGACATTTAGGGCTATGATCATAAATATTTCAGTGAAATACTCTGTGCTTAGTTTCTTCTAGAATCTAAACAGATCTTGTGAGGAGTGGCTGCGGGAGCTGGGGTTGTGTACTCTGGCAAAGAGGAGGCTGAGGGAGACCTCATTGCTCTCTCCAACTCCCTGAAAGGAGGTTGCAGTGAGGTAGGGTCGGTCTCTTCTCCCTACTATCAGGTGATAGAGTAAGAGGAAGTGGCCTGAAATTGTGCCAGGGGAGGCTTAGGTTGGGTGTTAGGAAAAACATCTTTGCTGCAACAGTGGTCAGGGATTGGAACAGGCTGCCCAGGCAGGTGCAAGTCACCATCCCTGGAGGTGTTCAAAAAACCTGTGGGCACGGCACTTTGGGACATGGTTTAACAGCCACGGTGGTCTTAGGTTGGTGGTTGGACAGGATATCTCAGAGGGCTCTTCCAACCCAAACAGTTCTATGATTCTCTATCTGCCACACTAATGTCACAGCTCATGGCTACAGCAATTCAGCAATCACAGCCATCAACTTCCCATGGCCCTCTCCCCTGCTGCAACATGGGCACTTCTCATCTGCTGCTGCCTCACATAGTCTTCACCCATACTCTAGCAGTACAGATACAGGTAGGAAAAGCTCCTCCTCCAGCATCACTGCTATGAAACAACCCAAAGTGCAGCTTCTGTCTAGTGCTCAAAACTGAGGGACTGTGAAGTTCTCAAAAGCTCCCAGCACAGGGTGTCTGGACACAGGGCCCACATGTTCCTGGCTAGGTGCTTGCAGCAAACTTTACCAGCTGCAGGGAGACTTTGGCAGGCTGCTGTAAGGAGATGTGTACACATCCAGAACAGACATACCCTCAAATGCCATCGACAGTACTACTCACTGCTCAGTTTTACCTTCTCAGGCTACCAGAAGTTTACAGAGCCTGCAGTCTCAAGTCAGTGTCACAGAATGGGCAAGAGTGATTAAGTGCTAATCATAGAAAGCAGAGGACATCAGCTACCTGTTGTTTAGATTGAGAAAATAGATCTTTTAAAAGCCACCCTTTACAGACTCATCACTGAGAGATGCTGAACATATGTCACTTCCACTGAAAATGAGGGATGCAAATGCTAAGCACTTATTTGCAACACTGACAGAACTGAGCTGCTGAGCTACATTCTCATGCAAAAGGTTTCATTATTTGGTCATCTGCATAAACACAGCAATAAAATCCAGGCATACTCACAAAGCAATTTTAATTCTCTCTCTGAAATAGATTCAGGTGCCTAAAAGAGAGAATATACTCATTCATGTAACTCCAGAGAATTTATGTGTTCATTAAGATGCTCTTGTTAAAAAGTCTTCAACTGTAACTAACACATCCCTGTGTGCCTTTTGCTAGGAGCCAACCAAAAGCAGATCAACCAGACCACGGACAGTACATTTCATTAGACTTACTTAAGCCTTTTGAAGAGTATGAGGTAATTCTCTTTTCATTATCTGTCTCCTGTGGTCTATTTCTGTACAGAACACCAGGGTAAAAATATTTCCCTCCTGTCAGAATGGCCAAACAGCTGCAGTTACCTTGCCCAGGGACTGTAGCAGCCTGGCAGCATGGTTCCCCACAGCAGCAATATCCTTCTTCGCTTTCTCACGGTATCTGATCACAAGAAACAAGTCTTAGTAACTACAGCACAAAGCCATCAACTCCACGGTGGAAACCATTTCTTTCTGGTTTAAAAACAAAAGAGAAGCCAAATGAATACCCTGAATACCTCCCTGTGTGGCTCTTGGGCACAGCTGAGCTGTTCACTAAGCACGTGGCTCAGAAACCCATCACAATTAGAGTAAACATTACTACAAAGGCTCAGAGGACCAACATGAAGTAGTTTTAGAGCAGCAGCTACAAGTGGTTCATTCAGCTCTTAGTATTCCACTCACTTCTGTGTTTTACTATTGGCAGCCATGGCACATCAGTTTGTTAAGACCCACGACAACGCAGACGCCTCGGGGACACGGTGTTTACAATAAAGCCTCCTTTCAGAGCTCATTTTTGGGAACTGCTTTTATCTGTGAATGAAACCCCTGTAACACTTCCTGGCACTGAGAATAATGGTAGCTAAATAGTGATACAAGTCCTGGGCTCTACTGTGACTATACAGAGGAACTTCCATGGAGCAACCAATTCTTTCAGATCTGTAACAGCTCTGCACTTTTATATCCATCTTTTTAGTGCTATTTGTCACAGTTCTGAGGGATGCACCTCTAAAATGACAGGTTTTACTGTGATTGCTCAGCACTAGTAAGGCCCTTTTTCTATCAGAGGTTGTGCTTCAGAATCTATGGAGAAACAAAACCTAACAGAAACTCTATTTCCCTATTTGAACAATTTGACAGTGCCACTGCACGGGCAGTAAATTTTACAGTCTTTTTGGTCCAAAACGTGGTGTCCAGGATCGACAGGAATAGCAAGTTCAAGCTGCCTAACACCTTGAGCCACATGATGTCATTTAGAATTTGCAGTTGACATTCATTCACACTCTTCCTTATCCACCAAGTAAGCCCTTCAAAGGGCATCAGTTAATTAGAATGAAATATTAAGAATTAAATATCTAGGAATCTAGAATTTCTGTAACCAGGCTGACATACAACAAAGGCTGTGGATGAAGCAAAACTTTGCTTTGGACAGCAGGAGCTGATCTGTGCGATCTACTGTCTACAGTAGATCTCTAGATCTGAAACTAAGAAAAGGGATCACTTCCTGCCTTAGGGAACTGGGAAGCCCTGAAAGCTTAGGCCCTGCTCCAAACAGCAGATAGCATCTGCAGGGTGAGCAGACAGCCCCAGGCTGCCATGCTTCCCACCCCTCTCCTCACCCTGCTACCACAGACACACTGTTTTTTAAGGCAGGAATCGATGCAGTTGCAGAGGTCTGAAGCCATCACCATTTACTGCCATTAGTAACTATTAAAACCAAAAGATGCACACTTACACATTTTGCAATTTGATGAATTTACTGGAGTCTGCTATCATATCAGGAATGGTGCCCCGGACAGGCAAGCTTCCTTGCCCCTCATTTGCCACAAATTCCTTCACAGCTCGAGCCAAAATCCAGAAGGAGGGTGACTGAAAATGCACAAGAGTCATGCAGACAAACCTTAGCTGTGATGCTTCTTCTACAGTTCAATGTTAGCATTAATTAAACATTACCTGCTCTGTGAGGTTCATGCAGCAATCATCATTAAAAATCTCTTCAATGCATCTTGGAATCTGTGAAAAAAAGAAAACAAGAAAATTAGGTTTGTATTTACTTGACTCTTGATTTCTTGAATTACATCCTTACACAGGTGAGCAAGTTCTCCAGAGACCTCAGAGGTTCATACCCAGAGTTTCTGAATGTCACAGTCTCTTTAGCGTGAAGCAGAGGAGCCTGAGGGCTGCCCTCAGTGCTGCTGACAAAGATGTAGAGGGTAGTGTCAGGAGGATGCGGCCAGGCTCTGCTCAAGGGCAGCACAAGGGGCAGTTAGGACAAGCTGGAGCAGAGGAGGTGCCATGGGAACAGAAGGGAAAGCTTTTTCCCTGTGAGAGTGGTGGAGCCCTGGAGCAGGCTGCCCAGAGAGGCTGTGGAGTCTCCTTCTCTGGAGACATCCGAAACCTGCCTGGATGTGTTCCTGTGTGCCCTGCCCTTGGTGACCCTGCCCTGGCAGGAGGGTTGGACTGGATGCTCTGCAGAGGTCCCTTCCAACCCCTGACATTCTGTGACTGTGTGAAATGTTTATTTTACCTCTGTGGTATTTAATGCTGTGTTCACATTCTTTATAGCTTCTTCAAAGTTTTCCTCGTCTTCTGGGGTCCCATTTTCATTCTTTAAGATACCTTATTGAAGAAAAAAGCACAACACAATCAAAACAAACAAACACAGCTCCCTGAATTAAAGATCTTCTAGGTCTTGCTAACAGAGCAGACTGCTGCTGGATGGATTCATGGCATGGTAAATGTGAGCTGGCAGTGAGGTGTGCTGACAAATCTAACTGCATTCTGCACACAATGGCCTTTCCTTTCATGTTGAACAGAAGTTATTTAGCACAGATGCCAGTTCATTTCTGTGAGAAAGAGTTAAGCTGCCCAAGGAGGTTGTGGATGTCCCCTCTCTGAGGTGTTCAAGGACAGGCTGGATGAGGCCTTGAGCAACCTGGGTTAGTGAGAGGTGACCCTGCCCATGGCAGAGGGTTGGAACAGCTGAGCTTTAAGATCCTTTCTAACTCAAACCATTCAATGACTTTGTGATAGTCACTAAATGAACATAGATGGTGGTGAAAAGGCAGTTTGATTCTCCTTCCCATCTGCAGCCATGTTCTGCTAGGTTATTCTGTCAAACACTTATGCACTCACTCAGGAAGGCAGGCCAAAAATCACAATCCACTAAAAGAGTGATTTAACCAAAAGTATTTATAATTGCTACAGCCCAGATGAGTTCCCTCAGCCAACCCAGGGATGAGGATGACAGAACCATGCAGCAATCTGCACAGAGGCAATTTCACATGAGGACAAATTAATAAAAGCTCCAGCATTGAAGAGAAAGTTTCATTCATTTTAGCACCTGTAAAAGGTATTAGATTGACACAGCAGCTGCACAATCCTCTCTCCCCAGAAATTCGGAGCTGCAGGGACTACCAGCAGTTTCCTGGGTCAACTGACCAACCAAACACTTGCAGTTAACAACAATTTCAGTGTCAAAAGCAGTCTGTCACATTTGCCATGGCAACCAGCAACAATTTCTACAAGGCTTTCTCTTAAGGCCTCTTCTCCACCCAAATCAAAACACACTCTTGATCTTAAACACTAGGGAACGCTGCCAAGCTGCATTTGTAAGCAGATCTGGTATGCAATGATACACCTACATAAAACAGTCATTTAGCAGAAAAATGACAGTGTGTATGCCAGCAGATTCTCACAAATCAGCCCTGAGAGAACTCCTGCCTCTGTATGTGTGCAGTGTGACATACATTACCTTGCCGAATCAGCTGTCTGAAGGCTTCTTTTTCTTTGTAACTCTTAGGCAGTTGATCACTTTTCTGAATTTAAAAACACAAAAACATTTTGTCTTTAAAACATCTACCGCTGACCTCACTGTGTTCAGACTGCTGAGCTCTTGCTTGCCACTGTTCACATTCCTTCACTTGGGTTTCGATTTGTTTGCTTTAGGTTTTTTGGTTAACAATTTCATCTTGGGTTATTTAATACACACTGCTAAAATAATCTAGTTTAGAAAAGTAATAATAATAGCCCAGCAATAACTTAGCCAGTTTTGCAATGTACCTCATTGAGCCATTTTGTTAGATACTTGGCTACAATCACAATCCATGGAGTGTGGCTATGGTCCTGCAATGGAAGAGCAGAGAAATCTGTCAAGTTGAGAAAAGACAAAAATAGGAGACAAATGAAAAACTTATCTTAAATGCAAGCTCCTAACCTCCCTTCCAGCATTGTAAAAACACAATTTTGATTCAGAAAGAGCATTCTCTCACTAGTATAAAACAGAATGTTACGTTCTTATTGCTTGATTTAGAAGAAGGGTAGCTGAGCCAAGCTCTCCAGTGCTCTTCTGGAGCGGAACTTACAGGAGGCACAAACACCCAGCCTGCAAAGCTCTAGAGCAGCAGGTAATCATAAAAATAAGAGAGGGGTGAGGGGGAAATCAAGCTTACAAAAGATCAAGCTGTCCAAGAATATTCCTTACTTCCCAAGACCCTCCCACCTGCCTAAGATTTAAATACAGACTGCACCATTTGGAACGGAGGCCCAGAATAGTCCCTCGTGACTGACTCTACAGTGCCTCTGCTGAGATGAGTCTCAGCACCAAAAAAGTCATCTGCCAAGAGCCATTTTCACACAATCCCTGTTCTATGTCTGTGTCTGTCTCAGAGCATCCAGCACAAGCCACATACCAACCTTTTTGTCCATATGATCCAAGTCGTAAGACTGAATATGCTCCCTCAGCTCTGGAAAGGGTTTGTCCAGCCTCAGATCTTCTAACGTATTGTCAGGATGAGATTCAACCACTGTGAAAATAATTCCACAAGGTCTTCAAAACACAGCTGCACATCAAAGGCAGGGCAGCACCTCTCACCAACTGCTTGCTTCTCCAAAGAAGAGCTTTGTGTAAGCTGACTTGAATGTCAGGATAATCTCCAATTTTACTGTTTGTTGCAGTCCATAATTTCTACACATTGACAGAACTGTAGGGGTTGGAATCCAACCCCTCTGCCAGGGCAGGATCACAGGAACACATCCAGGTGGGCCCTGGAAGTCTACAGAGATGGAGACTGCACCACCTCTCTGGGCAGCCTGCTCCAGAAGCATTCCTCAAAGAATGCTCCTGGTGATGAAGTGCAAAATACCTGAGACACAACAAAACCACTGAAAGAGTGGTTAAAGGTTGGAACAGGCTGCTCAGGGAAGCGATGGAATCACCGTCCCTGGAAGTGTTCAACAAACATGCAGATGTAGTGCCTAGGGACATGGCTTTGTGGTGAACCGGGCAGTGTTAGCTTAATGGTTGGACTCCAAATCTTGAAGGTCTTTCCTAACCTTTATGGTTCTACTGAAAGAATGGAATATTACATATTCACCTTAGTATTAAATAGAGGAGAGAGGGGAGAAAGGAGGAGGGGAGCAGGGAGAAGTCTGTATTTCAGAACCCCCTCTAACCTGTATGCTCTTTAACAACCACTCTCATGTACCCAACCAGTCCATAGGTCCTGCAGACCAGCAGAGGAATGTTGCAATTCCAGAGCAGCTCAGCCAGGCGCAGCAATGTACTGTAAGGAAACATTTTATTCTTTCTCAGCTGTACAAGATGACAGTAATTAAGTTTCACTCTTGTGCAAGTCACTTGTGAAAGAAGTGTCCACAAGTAAGAGAGTTTGCACAAGGGAATGTTCTGGTATTATCATGACACTAAGCACATAAACGGACTCATTTTCTATGTGAGTTTACACTAGGTTAGGAAAGAATTTATCAGTTAGTTCACTAAGATTTAGCCCTGTCCACCCAAATGCTCCAAAGTCAATTAAACAACAAACTTCAATGAGCTGTGAAAGAACACAGCTGCATGCAAATAGCCCCTCCAAAGGAGACATAAAAAAATAATGAAATAGGTCACTTCTGGTCTTGACAACATTTACGCAGGCAACGTAATTATACACGTGGGTAAAATGCAAAGAACTAGACAAAGGATAAAATGCACTTGCAAAAATCTGAAGGTATCAGAGACCTTTTTATCTGTTAAAGGTTGCTATTTGTTACAGCAATCTCGGACCAGAAACAATTGTCAGTACAGAAAGCACTTGACACAGACAAATACATCTGGGAGTCAGGCATGGGTCTGAGAGACTAGAAATGATGCACCAACATAAAGAAAGTCCATGGAAAAATGCTGTCATTCCTGCCTTCCCTCACAGTGACAGAGACCTGTGCACACATTTCCCTGCAGTTGAAATCTGCTCTTACAACTGAGAACAAACAACTTGAAAAGATTCTTTACCTTTCTGGTAGCTGTGTTGCAACCACCAAGTTAAAGCGAGTGAAAAACGAAGGGTCATTGTCTAGAAGTTGTTCTGGACTCTATAAACAGTAAAGGAAAAAAAAAAATTTAAATGTCAGGAAATGCTGAAAATCTCTGAATGCACAGCAAGTCTGTCCAGCATCCCATGTGAAGTGTTAAGTGAAAGCTACAAAATGCTCATGATGCAGTTAAAAAAATAACGTTAAAAATACATTCACTGACTTTCTGCAAATAAGTTCTCCCTCAAGTGCAGTTTTCTCACAAAGCAACTTAAAGTGCAACATCTCAAAGACAACCCTGAGCTATCACTTCACACTTTCACCACACTGATTAGCAAGAAGCACCACAACTGATCAAGGAATACAAACCTCTTCAACAAAGTTTCCAGAAACGTCGCTGTTCAGTTCTTGCAAGAGCTCAGTGGCACTCTGGGCACGGTTCTGTCTCAAAACAAAGCAATACTCAGCTTCATAAGATGTGGGGTGGGAAGGGGATCAGTACAGTATGTGCTGAACAAAGGGAACAGATGGGGGGAGGCAGAGCTGCCCAGGAGGGAAGGGGAACGGCAGAGCCGCAAGGGTTGGAGGGAAGAGCAAAATGGGAGGAGAGAAAAGGGGACTTCACCGTAAACTAGTTTCTCATTCCAAGCCCTGCTTGCCTGAAGACAATATCAACCTCTCCAGAGCAGGCACTCGTGCCAGACCACTTTTAGCAATGTAATGTAAAAAACAAGGATTACATCACAGCTGTTGGTTCATTTCCAGGAGTAACCTATGCAGTTTGTACTCAAAACCTACTCATCCTGTGATTCTTTTCCCCCCACATCCACCTCTCTCTTCGCTTTACTCCTTCAACCACAGTTCTCTTCCACCTTCTCCTTCCAAAGACTTCCTTAGCCATATCCTATTCATTTTTCCCAATCTTGCCAGAACTCAGTTTATCTTCTCAGTTATGAGCAACTGAAAAAAGCATGGGGAGTTTTGTCACAGGATCAACAGATTTTAACCTATAACTACAGGTTTTTAGTATTACTCATCATACTACAACTGAGTATTGCCTCAATGTTTCCATGAGTCCAGGCCTACAGTGAAAACCACACCATGTTTTCAACACACCAAAGGCACCATCTCTGTTCTCTCCTTACCTGACCAATGTGGCTTTTTTGTAAAAAGAAGCTGAAAAGGAAATCAGAGAGAGTTAGAGGTGAAGCATTCTTTTGCAGAAAACCAACACTAAAGCTCCATGTGCAGATGTTGCTCACTCTCACAGAATCAACTCAAAGTTAGGAGTTGGAAGAAGCCTCCAAAGATCATCGAGTCCAACCCTCTGCCAGAGCAGGTCACACAAGAACACATCCAGATGGGTCTGGGACTGTCTCCAGAGAAGACTCCACAACCTCTCTGGGCAGCCTGCTCCAGGGCTCCAGCACCTTCTCAGGGAAAATGTTTTCCCTTCTGTTCCTGTGGCACCTCCTCTGCTCCAGCTTGCCCTCAGTGCCCCTTGTCCTGTCCCTGGCCATCCCTGAGCAGATCCTGGCTGCATTCTCCCCACACTGTCCTGCACATCTTTATCAGGAGCAGTGAGGGCAGCCCTCAGACTCCTCTGCTCCCAGCTCCAAGCCCCAGCTCCCTCAGCCTGGCCCCACAGGAGCTGTTCCCCTACCTTCAGAATCTGGACTCTCTCAAGCAGTTCCCTGAGGTCCTTGTTGAACTGAGGGGTCCAGAACTAGACACAATATTCCATATGTGGCCTCAGCAGAGCATAGTACTGGGGGAGAAGAACCCCTCTCAATCCTTCACAAGAGCCTTTCTAGTCCAGCCCAGGACACCCTTGGCCTCCTTGGCCACAAGAGCACATTGCTGGCTCATGGGCATCCTTCTGCCCACCAGGGCATCCAGGTCCCTTTCAAATTAACTGCTCTCCAACAGGTCAGCCCCAACCTAACCTGATACAACAACAAACTAAACTCCTTCTTTAACCTGCTACTCTTCTCCCCACCACTCTTGTATTTCCCTCCTGATCAGTTTCTTAAGGAAACTTTCCAATGCTTGGCCACAAATCTGAAAAATAACACATGCCAACTCCTCTAGAAGCCAGGATCACACTGCAGATTCTCTTTCACTTGGCTAATTAAAGAGCCATTAGTACTTGTTTCTTCATGTAATGGAATAGCCTTCCCCTTCAAGTAACCCCTGTAAGGAGACAGGTATTTGTAGGTGTCTACCACAAGAGAATATGATCTACAATTAGTAAACTTTTTTTTAACAGGATATGCACTGGAGTACTGCATCCAGTTCTGGAGCCCCTGGGACAAGAGGGATGTGGAGATGCTGGAGTGTGTCCAGAGCAGGGCCACGAGGATGCTCAGAGGGCTGGAGCTGCTCTGCTGTGAGGACAGACTGAAAGAGTTGGGGCTGTTGAGTCTGGAGAAGAGAGGGCTCCCAGGTGACCTTCTTGTGGCCTTCCAGGATCCAAAGAGGGCTACAAAAAGGCTGGGGAGGGACTTTTTAGGCTCTCAGGGAGTGACAGGACTGGGGGGAACGGAGCAAAGCTGGAGGTGGGGAGATTCAGCCTGGAGGTGAGGAGGAAGTTCTTCAGCATGAGAGTGGTGAGAGCCTGGAAGGGGTTGCCCAGGGAGGTGGTTGAGGCCCCAACCCTGGAGGTGTTTAAGGCCAGGCTGGATGAGGCTCTGGGCAGCCTGATCTAGGGTAGGGTGTCCCTGCCCATGGCAGGGGGGTTGGAACTGGCTGATCCTTGTGGTCCCTTCCGACCCTGATTCTATGATTCTATGTAAAGGATTTCTTATCCTTTGCCCTGCTGCACACAGCCTCTCAAAGCTCTGAAAGCTACCAAAGTGCCACCAGTCACAGTTTCACCATGATAAACTCATGAGAAGTTACTTTCCTCACCAAAAGGAGTGAAAACATATTTAACCATGCTGAAACACAAGTTTCACTATCACCACTCAAGATTACAGCAAACAAGTTACTTTAAAATGTTTTCATACTGAGTGGAAGCAAATAGACCTGTAAGACAAACCCAGCAAGTAATGAGCCAGTGTAACATCAGAGGCTAACGTCCCTGTGACCATGCATGATGTGTTAACATCCCAAACCACCAAAGATTTGCAGAAACAGAAGCTTTTAAGAATTTTATAGGCCTTGTGAACAAGCACTGCCCATGGGCAGCCACGGGAGCTGTAACAGGATGAGGGACAATGGTTTTGAGTTGGAAGAGGGGAGATTTAAACTGGAGATGAGGAAGAAATAGGCTGCCCAGGGAGGTTGTGGAGATATTCAAGGCCAGGTTGGATGAGGCTTTGAGCAATCTGGGCTAGTAGGAGGTGTCTCTGTCCATGGCAGGGGGTTGGAACCCAACTCAAGCCATTCTATGATGAGATGAAACTACTCTGTTAGTGCTCACTTTGTGTCAGAAACAAGTAACAAAACCTACTTATTGCCAACATCTTCTCCAGAGACCCGATTCCCATCGACGATTGTAAATGAACCAATACCTTGGAGGAGGGGGGGAAAAAAAAGACTGTGACTACCCAGGCATTCTGAACGGATCCCATGCACTGCAAAGACAGCAGGGAAGAGAGCTCCACTCACCTGGCAGCACCAAGTTTTTCAGTATTTCAGTCCCCGTCGCTGTTGCATTTATCACACAAACATGGGCAGATTCTAAAGCTTCTTGCCCATGGTCACCCCACAACCTGTGTTGGGATGGAAACCAAAACATCATGAAATCATTTTTATTGTAAAGCCAAGAAAGTAAAACAATTAATCACGGATGGAGGCTCGGATGCTCCTTCCCATTCACTGCAGAGAGTGGCTAAGCAGCACCAATCAAAGGAAGCTTTCCTTAAGAAAATGACTGTGACAAACTTGAAGGCTCTTAAAGAGCAACATAATTTTACTGGCATCTCATTTTTCCCATCTTCAGACTGTATGACCACATACATCTTTTTCCTGTTGCAACGTACTTCAGTGCCTAGCAGTCGGCATGGGCCAAAGCACTCTGTACACGACTTCGTGCCAAAGCTGGATGCTCTCTTCTCTGTACGTTTTATTATAAACAACGCATGTTTGTATTTTACAGCTGATACGGAACTTGGTTTTGTTTTATATTGATAACGGAAGGCACTGCAATGTACAAACTGAGGGCAAGCTGCCTCGAGGAGCCTGGGATTTAAGACACCTCGGAAATAACACTCGGGCTGCAGTAGGGGCTCGACCGCGCCGGGTCACGAATGTCACCCATCTCAGGGGGCAGCAATTCGACTCTTGGGCTGCAGACTATGAAGTCAGAGCCCCAGCAAAGCACCGGCAGCCGCTAAGGCTTTCGAACGCATGGGCCATGTGAAGCTCAGCCCGTAGCCATAGCCCGAGGCGGCAGGCTCCAGCGCCCCTCACTGAGCTCCGCACGTCTCGGCCTTTGTAGCCTTCCCCCCGCGCCGGCACAGGCCCGCAGCCGCCCAGCGGAGCCGTCCCTCGGCAGCTCGCCCGGCTGGGACCCAGGCTCCCGCGGGGCAGAGCCTCTGCGGCCGGGGCCGGGGCCGGCGCCTGGCGCCCCGCGGAGGGTTCAGCAGGGCGGCGAGAGGCCCTGGCCGCGCGGGGACGCNGAGCGCGGTCTGCCGGGCCGGCCCAGTGGCGGCCCCCCACGCCGCGCTACCTGAGCTGCCGGTCGTATCTCTGCTCCTTCAAGCTGGCCCGGCCCGGCTGCGCCATTGCCGCACGCTCCTCCCGCGGGCGCTGCGCATGCGCGGGGCCGCCGCGCCGCTGGGGGGCGCTGAGGGGCGGGGCTGGCAGTGGGAGTCGCCGTTCTGGAAGGCGTTAAGGAGAGCTGTGGCCGCGCTGCTGCGGGCCGTGCTGGGCTTCGTTTGGCGCTTGGACCCCATCATCTTACAAGTCTCCTCCAGTCTGTGATTCTATAATTCTTTTGTGAGTCGTAGGACCGTGGCTGCTTCTTACCAGCCCTGTTCTGCAGACCCTTCAACAGCTTTGTTGCCCTGCTGGCAGACGCTCTCCAGCCCCTCAGTGCCTGTCTGGGAGCGAGTAGCCCAAAACTGAACCCAACATTCAAGGTGCAACTTGGCAAGAGCTCAGCGGAGGGGGCACCATCACTCCCCTACTCCAGCTGGCCACACGACTGCTGATCCAGGCCAGGATGCTGTTGGCCTTCTTGGCCAGCTGAGCACACTGCTGGCTAATCTTGACCTGGCTGGCAAGCAGCACCTGCACGTCCTTTTCTGCTGGGCCAATTTCCAGCCACTCTGCCTCAAGCCTCTAACATTGCATGGGGTTGTTGTGACCCAAGGGCATCGCTTTGGTCCTAAGTAATAGATGAAAGCATTTGTGTTGAGAGGGAGCTGGGGATATGCAAAGAACTGCTGTCAGCATCCCAAGGAATCAAGCTGGCATTTGGAAAACAGAAGGAAATACTTGTGCTGACAAGGCAGACCTTGATATATTTGGGAACAGTGGCACTGAGAGGAGCCACAAACACAAAAGCACAGGATGGTTTCCTTCAGGCACATGCTTCTAAAGATATCATGCCATTCCCAGAACTTATGTTGAGAAAGGAGACTTCATCTCTCAACCCACTTTCTGCTATGAGGTTCTGAGGCATTTTACAGCACTCTGAGTCAAGCCCTGCAGATACCTGCACTCAGAAAAGTCAGTTTGGCTATGCTGTGCAGAAGTGGTGTATGTTAGTATAGTTTATTTAGTATTAGCTTTAAACATTTTACTCAACATTTCAACAACACAGGAGAGGTTCTAAACTGTGTGCATTATTCCAGCTGATTTGTTGTTCTATTTTCCTTCTGCCCTGCTTCTCCTTAGCAAACTCCACTTGTTATCTATCTGCTGGACTGAAGTATACAACAGTGCAATTTAGTGCTTCATACCTTGCTGATGATGTTGTAATACAGTTTTTTGTTTTCGCATGTACAGTATCTCCTCCACAGTTCATTTTTCTCAGGCTTTGTGTTTGCTCTGTCACAGTAAATCCTTCCTTCTCTTCAAATTCCAGTGGCTGTTGTGACACTCGTGGGAATGTTCTGTTTATCAGAATGAGAAGTTGCCTCGTTCTGTTCTTGGTGTCTGCTACAATTAGCCAGTTTCAACTGGACAAACCATAAATGATAAGAATTATTATTTCAGTTCCAAGATACAGTCCCCATTTCTGGTGTAAAGCAACCAAGTATGTATAGCTTTAGAAGTCAAAGACAAGCAATAATAAAAAGTGGCATGTGAAGGCTGGGGAAATCCTAGAGGCCGGCACTCAGTTCCTTTTTTTGCCCCACTTTCCCAGGAGTCACAAAATTACAGGATCATAGAATGGCTTTGATTGGAAGGGACCTCAGACATCATCT
>WBNM01029410.1:15412-37715 GCA_013399055.1 Ramphastos sulfuratus
ACCCCCCCAAACCATGGGCAGGCACACCTCCCAGCTAGATTGAGTTGCCCAAGACCTCATCCAGCCTGGCCTTGAACGGCTCCAGAATGTTACAGATAAAGTCCTTCTTTTCTCTTGTTCTTCTGGCCTATGTTTTATTCAAAAATTTCCTCTTGCAAAATCGTCTGTTAAATTTACGCCCAATCTTTTCATTCTTTTCTTCCCAACCCCTTCTTTGCATAGGGACCCTTTTTACCCCTCTTATGCCAGCCAGAGATCCCCCATTCTTCCCCTCAGAAATAGCACGATTTTCACTGTGTAGCTGTGGGAGAAGAATTACCACTTTCAGCTCCTGAAGTGACACTGAGCTCATGGGAATCTCAGCGTGCAGTCATCACGTTTGGGTGTTTGCAAAGAAGAGCTTTGGAATATAAAAAATTGAAAATTCTCTTGTCAATCAACAAATCACTTTTTAAATGAAATGCTACCAACTGTTTTTCAATGCTCAGAGCTGGCAGCAGACCTTCCTGTTTGTGTTTCCCTTGTGAAGGGCTTTTGTGCAGCTTCTGGGTTCTTTCTAAATGGCTTTCCTGTACACATACAGAACAGATGTCACCTTAGCAGAGCTGCCACTTGGAAAGTGCCAGCATCAGTAATGGCAATGTAAGAGGAAAGATGAGCTGCCTGCATAAACAAGATACTCTTTTGAGAACCTGAGGTGTAGGCAAGCTCTGGAATGATGAATGTTTTAACATTTAATCTACTCCTACCTATTGTGCTTCAGAGGTTCTGGAGCGAGCAGCCTGTACCCAAACTGATTGTATTGCTGCCATGTTTTTGTTAGCAGGCAGTGACACATCAGACACACTCATAGGCATTAAGGAAGGCACATGACACCTCGTTCAGATCTGTGTCAGCACTGCTGAAGATGCTCAGCAAAGATAATTGCCAGGCTGCTTAAGTTAGTACACTTAGAGTGCCATTTAGCCATTCACCCTGGAACCAAGTAACTGTTCTTTCATTTTACATCTACAATGCAGCTTTGCCTCTCTGCAGTGATACAATCATGGGTACCAACAGCGTTATCCTTAAGTGACACTGTCTCCTTGTGTGAACACCTCCCAGGGACTCCAGATCTGTGACAGAGACGACTTACCTCAGAATTCCAGACATCCAGTTCCCTCAGATCTGCTGAGTTTAAAATGCTTAACTTCTACCTCACATTGGAAGTGTCCAAGGCCAGGTTAGATGGGGCCTTGAGCAACCTGGTCTAGTGGGAGGTGTCCCTGCTGAACTGAATGATATTTAAGGTCCCTCCTAAACCCAAACCATTCTTTGATTCTATGATTCCAATCTTACTTGGATCTTTCTAGCAGTAGTGACTATTTCTTGTATAGCAATTTACAATCACAGAATGGGTTGGGTTGGAAGCGACCTTGAAGATCATCCAGTTCCAACCCCCTGCCAAAGGCAGGGACACCTCCCACTAGCACAGGTTGCTCAAGGCCTCATCCCACCTGACCTTGAACACCTCCAGGGAGGGGACATCCACAACCTCCCTGGGCAATCTGTCCCAGTGTCTGCCCACCCTCACTGTAAGGAATTTTTCCCTAATCTCCAGTCTAAATCTCCTCTCCTCCAGCTTTAATCCTTTGCAACTCATCCTATCACCACAAGCCCTTGTAAAAAGTCCCATAGAAAATGTCTCTGCCAGTTCCTTTTTTCACTGCTAAGCTGCTACTTTTTGTGCTTTTCCCCATGGTCGAGAACAGTTTTCCAGACTATTTGCATCTAACTCTGTCTATATCTGGTTTCCCTGTCTCCAAACACAGCACAGAGCCACACAAGAAAAAACAAAGCATCACAACTTCTCACAGCTCCTTTGTCCTGCTGAGCAGCAGGACCCCAGTTTGGACCTGATGGCAGTGCTGCTGTGCTTCTTGCAGCCCCTGAGTCACCCTGAGGACCTGTGTGCAGGCTACTTGGCCAGGGACACACCTGCAGAGTCACTGCCTGTGTCAGGCCTGAGCAGGGACCTGGGCTGATCACAGCAATTTTACATAAAGATATGGAGAAGCTGAGTTGTCAAGGACTGAAGAAGAGTAATTATTACAGAACTACTCTGTGGGCACGTTTACATCCCTTATTGAGTGATTCAACTTTCATCAGTGATTCTCATAGTTTTAGTAACTGAATCCTATGGAAAGCTTCTGAAAAAGGAAATTAATTCTTAACCAGGCAATAATGTAATATAAAAGTTGCATAAAATGCTTTTATTGGCTTTTCCTCTTCAATTTTCTTGATGGCACAACAGCAGAATCCATGTTTCTGTGTGCTACTGTCTTAGTGGAATTCAATGTATTTAGGAAATGTAGCCCTGGCAGACAGCATCTGCTCAGATCTAACAAAATGACTATCAAGGAACCATTTTCCTTGCCACAAGGGCATCTTGAAACATTTCACAGCTGCAGATTGGGTGTCTTATTGGAGCTTCTTCATGGGTTCAGTAGGGTGCAAGCAACTACTGGATCACACCAGATAACTGAGGCTTCACAGAGCAGCTCCTCTCTCTAGTGTGTGCTGTGTTCTGCCCCCTGATATAACAACACTTTGGCCTTTTTAATTTAGACTTGTAAAGGAGAAATAATCACATTGTGAATGTCTCCTCAGCTGGTGTGATTTGTATCTTGTTTCAAAGTAGCACAAGTAATTTTTTCTTGATGAGAATGCTCCCCATCTCATCCCAGCACCTGAAGGTTTAATTACAAACTGGACAGAAACCAAATTCAGTTTTTGTAGCTGGAGAGTGCTGAAGGAAAGAGAGGCAGTGATGCTTCGTAAAACAGGACAGTTCCCATTGCAGTCTGCACATGACTGTTCCCTGCTGCTCTTGCTCCCTTTGGGGAGAATGCTTCCTCCTCCTCAATTTGAACCCCATGCCACCTGGACAGTCTTGGCTCCTCTCTAAGTCCTGAGGCTGAAGTTATCTCTGTTTTACATTTGCCTTCTCCTGTACTGAATTAGCGAATAAAAGAAGGAGCAGAAGCAAAGAGCCAGTAGCAGCAAAGCTGTGAGCAGGAGAAAGGCTCTCTCTGTCCTGCAGAAATTGCTGTGGCTGCTCTGTATCTTTAAGGGGCTGACCCTATCCCACGCTGAGCCGTTATAAAGGCAGGTAAGCAGCAGAGCCCCATTAGAGCTGAGAGCAAGGCAGGGTGCAGCTGCCCGCTCATGACTGGCCACCACAGTTGGGGATATGGGCAGGATGACGGTAGGTGCCAGCAGTTCCGTGCTGCATCTCTCTGTGTTCTCCCACTCCTTTTTTTTCTAGAGCTGTTGCCTGAGCCCTGCAGAGCTGCCTGCATTAGGATGTCTGCAAGCATCAAGTATATACAGCAGGTAATTAATGGCTTGATTGATAATCAATAGCACAGAGAAAGTGTCACCAGAGGATGCACAAACTTACGCCTGCTGCTGCCTTTCTGTGCTGTGATCAATGCTCCTAGGCTGAGGGAAGCAGAGCTGAATGGGATTTTCTCAGGCTGCAGATATTACAGATGGGTCCTGTTCCAAGAAGCTGTTATGGAAAGAACTGACTGTATCTGTCTCTCCAAGAGCAATTCTTTCAAGTAAAGAAGGTCTGGTAAAGCAGCAATAGATCTTCTGCTCCTCTGCAGCTGCTGCTATGTGATCTCCAGACTTCCATGGCAGTGGAGGGCTGTATTCTGCATTTCTGGAACATGACAAAATTGTGCAGACCAGTATCAGAGCTCTCATACAGAACCATTTATGCTTTCTGATGTGACAGGGTTTCTTTTAGTCATCTTTCTTTCCTTCCCACCTTCAAGCATGTGTCACGAAGTGAGAGGCTATATGAAGCTCCTGGAGGGTTCCTACAACCCTGTTTTATAGCGCTGGCATCCTTTACAAAGGGTGGATGAGTGACTGAAGTTCTCCAAGGAGACCACTTCCCTCAGGACTTCCAGGAGTCTCTCTTTTGCCAGTGACTCTTTTAGCTGCTGAGTGTCCTGCAAGAGTCTTTAGCATAATCTTCAGGAGCCAGTCTGTCTCTTATCAGCAATTATTTTAGTTTCTGGGAGTCTAAAAGTGAGTCTGAGTGCTAGGAGAAGCTGGTTGGTGCTAGTTTTGTGTTTGGGTGGATGGGGAGTGGTCATCAAACCCAGGTATGCTCTTACAAAGCTGCTTAGAGACAACTGGTACTGTCTGAGCTTGTGTAACAGCATTTAAATCCTAACTCTGCTTTATAGGCAAGCTGAGAAAAGAGACTATTTTGTAAGTTTAGCATCTCAGAAGATGCCCAAGACAAAGAATACAACGGATCACTGACTTTGTTGCATAACCTCAAGGAGGTAGATGCTTGTGCCTGATTAAAAAAGTTCCCACTTGTAAAAGTGCATGAGTGCTACATTAAAAATGTGCTTCTTGAGAACCTTAAATTGTTGCTGCTAATAAGTAATTAACATAACAGAAGTAGTATTTAATTGCGTCTTGCACTGCCATACAGAAGTAGAAGTCTTCGGAATAAGGAATTTTTTGCTACAGAGAAGGTTTTGTTGAACAGGGGAAGAATGTTCCAGCTCTGGCAGCAGGGAGCTGTGTTATTAAATTGCTCTTTCTTCCTACTCTTTTGGGGTCAGAAAGTCCAAAAATGTTCATGATCACACTGTACCCTTCAGCCAGAGTAGAGAGATGCCATAGTGGCCATGAGTGAAGAATGAAGCTGCCGCAAAGATTTACTGCAGGCATAAAATGGTTTTAAAAATAACTGCATAGTCAGTAGCTAAGAGATTGAGTCATCTTCATCTAATTTGAATCACTGGAGTTTTGCACCATTTATCCCAGGAAGAATTCAATGCAGTTCCTCTGGAGGTGTGTGTGTGAAGTGTGTTTACACCTGCACCCACCTCCGAAGGTCTTCAGATCCCTTGCCTGCCTCACCTCCCCAGCTGCCTCTGAGCACTAGATCTAAGGCCCTCTGGAAGGTGGCCAGTCTGGTGGGGATGTGGATGACAGGCAACCAACAGCAGGGGGTTCAGCAAGCTTCACTGCAAGCCTCCCGAAAACCTGCGGTGATTTTTGTGTATAGCAGGAAAAAAAATAATGGTGCTTTCCTCTCTTTCCTTTTGAAGGACCTTCAGAGTGGCATAAATCCTACCCTATTGCCCAAGGGAACCGCCAGTCACCCATTGATATAGTTTCTGCAAGAGCAGTGTACGACCCTAGTCTGAAGCCACTCCTCATCTCCTATGAATCATGTACATCTCTCAGCATCTCCAACAATGGCCATTCAGTTCTGGTTGAGTTTGAAGACACTGATGACAAGACAGGTGAGAGTGACACCCAGCCAGCAAACTTGGAGTACCATTTTGTGACTTAGCATGGTAGAATTGCTTGGGTTGGAAAAGACCTCTAAGATCAAGTCCGACCATCAACCCAGCACCACCACGACCATTAAACCATGTCCCCAAGTGCCATGGCCTCACATTTCTCAAACACTTACAGGGATGGTGACTCTTCCATCTCCCTGGGCAGCCTGTTCCAATTTCTGACCACTCTTGCAGCAAATAAACTTTTCCTCATCTCCAACCTAAACCTCCCCTGGCACAATTTTGGGCTATTTTATCTCATACCTGATACTACAGACTGACCCCCACCTCACTTCAAGCTCCTTTCAGGGAGTTGGGAGACCACATTGCTCTCTACCTCAGCTTCCTCTTCTCCAGACTAAACAGTCCCAGCTCTCTGAGAACACTTAGCAAGAGTAAACAATGAAGTCCATCCCATATGGAGCCTCCCTTTTCTCATCCTCACTTAAGTCTCTCTAGCAAGTAGTAATGCACAGCAGGGAAGTGTTTTTGCATTAGGAAAGGCTCTTCCATCAGGAGGATCAGAAGTTAGTAGCCATTCCCTTTTCAAATGGGGATTGCTAGCTAGAGAGGAAGTGTGTGCATCTCTCCAACACTCCCAGACCACATCCAGCATGCACATCCGGTATGCACTCTCCTCGCTGCCCTTTTTCCATCATCAGCCAAATCAAAGATGCTAACACACATGCCAGCTCTGGCTCACTGCCCAGTTTCCATCCACAGGGATAGGGAAGAGAAGAGGATTAGCAGAGATCAGCTCGTACAGTGTAGTCATTGTAACCATAGTCGCTGCACCAAGTTGGATCTGGAGCACTCACTGTTACTTCCTGCCTCCTAGCAATTAAGTTTCTCCAGCTAATTCTGAGGTGGTTGCAGGTTGTAACTGTTACAGCTGTGTGTTGTTCTTGGCTCTGGGCAGAGAGTAGAAATGCTTTAAGTGATTGATTGCATCTGTTAATTCTACTTCCATGGTAGACCTTGCTTTTATATCTTGAGGGCAGCGAAGATCATTCAAATGGAGATGACAAAGTAGTTGGCAAATGGAAAGAGTGCATTTAAAAAACCCACTGTGAACAATTTTTAAACCCATCTGCTGATTTTTGTCTTCTGTTTGGGTGTGTATATTGATTCTAGCTAAAGGATATATGAGCTACTCAAAACAAGTTACTCTGAAGTGACTTGTCTGTGCCAGCAACCCTTTGAAATAAAGGTTGGGGCTTAAAATGCCAACTGCTTTGTTTAAAGAATTTATCTTCTGGAGTAACTCCAAGAAGTGTCCAACTGGCCAAGTTTTCAAGCACCTTTACTGACTTTGAGAAGACTGGATGTGCATTTCCCAAAGCCTTGCAGCACAGACCCAGTAGGCACATCAGCCTACAAGGAATTAGCTAAATACAGCTGGAAGTATTACCTTGGCTTGCTAATTATAGAGGCATAGAATTGTTTGGGTTGGAAAAGATTGCTGAGATCATTGAGTCTGTCAACCCAGCACCACCACATCCCCAGGTGCCACAGCCACAGGTTTCTTGAACACCTCCAGGGATGGTGACTCCATCACCTCCCTGGGCAGCCTGTGCCAATCCCTGATCACTCTTGCAGCAAAGACATTTGCCTTCATCTCCAACCTAACCCTCCTCTGGCACAATTTCAGCCCACTTCCTCTCATTCTATCATCTGATCCTAGGGAGAAGAGACCAACCCCACCTCACTACTGTGCCAGCAGTGGTTAGCTGTTACTGCAGAAGGGAAGCTAAAAAGCCAGACTGATGGAACTTTTCCCTGTTTTGTTTGGTTGTTGTTTTTTATGCCCAGCCATCAGTGGTGGTCCTTTTGAGAATCCCTTTCGGCTGAAGCAGTTCCACTTTCACTGGGGGACGAAGCACAGCCAGGGCTCGGAGCACACAGTGGATGGCAAACCTTTTCCCTGTGAGGTAAGGGCTTGGCTTTGCAGTTGGGATTGATTTATGCAAAAGCTGTTGGCAAGTGACTTTGCAGTGAGGACTGCTTGTTCCTCAGCTCTCTGATTGCTTCCTCACCTTGGTTAGGTCAGCACAGACTTCAATGAGAATTAAATGATCATGCTGGTGCTGTCTGTAGTTTTAAAATGGTTTCATCTAGGGGCTCTTGAGAAAATTCCGCAAAGCTAGGACAAGGCTCAGGCCTTTCCTAGCAGAATCCATCCCAAATATTGCAGTAGTGCAGTATCCTGGAGCCTACCAGTAAATCCTCAGTGGAGCAGGGGGATGGGGAATGAGGGTTGTGGTCAGTTCATCATATGTAGTCTCTGCTGTTCCTCCTCCAAGGGAAGAGTCCTTACACTCTTATCCCTGCTCCAGCATGGAGTTGCTCCCATGGACTGCAGTTCTCTGTTGAAGACCTCAATGTTAGCTCTTACCCACAAGCCACAGCTCTTCACGAACTGCTCCAGCATGGGTTCCTTCCATGGGGTGTAATCCTTCAGGAGCAGTGCACCCCACTCTGGGCCCCCGTAGCGTCACTAGTCCTGCTGGCAAACTTGCTTCAGCATGGGCTCTTCTTTCTTCAGGGGGCCACAGGTCCTGCCAGGAGCCTGCTGCAGCACAGGCTTCCCACAGGGTCACAGCCTCCTTCAGGCATCCACCTGCTCCAGCATGGGGTCCTCCACAGGCATGCCTTACTGAGAGGGAGATGAGACACTGGAATGGGTTGCCCAGAGAAGTTGTGGACACCTCATTCCTGAAGGTGTTCAAGACCAAGCTGGATGAGGATTTGAGCAACCTGGGCTAGTGGGAGGTGTCCCTGCCTGTGGCAGGGGGTTGGAACCAGATGATCATTAAGGTTCCTTCCAAACAAGCCATTCTATGACTTAGGCTGTGACATATGAACAGGCACTATCTTCACATCTTCCATCATGATTTGTCATTTCTCTTTAAAGCTCCACTTGGTCCACTGGAATGCCAGGAAATATGCAACATTTGGAGAAGCAGCAGCAGCTCCAGATGGCTTGGCAGTAGTTGGTGTTTTCTTGGAGGTAAGAATCACAAAAATAGCCATGTTTACATGATGAAAAGCATGATGCTGTCAAGTGTTTGAGAAGCAAGCCACATATTTAAGTACTGCTGGAGGCAAACATGACTTCTTGGAAGCAGTAACTGCTGTGAAACTTATTTTAGTAGTAATGTTGAGATTTGGGTAAGAAAACAACAGCCATGGCTGCAGTCAAGCTGGTCTCACCTGTCTGTTGCATTGTTTCAGATTGGGAAAGAACATGCCTATATGAACAGACTCACTGATGCTTTATACATGGTAAAATTCAAAGTAAGTTTGAAGCTTTTTACATTTGTTTCTGGGATAGCATTTAAAACTCAGGCTTGTGTACATGTTTCAGACAAAAATGGAAAATGCTCACCATGAATCCTTCCCTCATTAGAACATCACTGGAGCTGGATTCTGCTCTTCCAAATTCATCTCATTTACAACAGAATCGTGGAATAGAAAGGTTTGGGTTGGAAGGGACATTAAAGATCATCTAGATTCAAGTCTTCTGCCATGAGCAAGGACACCTTCCACTAGACCAGGCTGCTCAAAGCTCCATACAACCATGCCTTGAATGCTTCCAGGGATGAGGCATTCACAACCTGTTCCAGTGCTTTGCCATGTTTTTTGCCTAATCTCAGGTCCCTTCCAAGACTATGCTGACCCCACTGCTGGTTCAGATTTTCTACCTTTCCCAGAGTATCTAAACCCAAGAGCTCCATGACCCTTCAAGCTCAGCTCTTAGACTCAGCAAAAGAATCCTTTTCTGTAGAGCCTAGCCTTGAGCAGGTCAAAGCTGGCTCTATCTTCTGCTGCAATGTTCTGTCAGAGAACAGTCTGTTCTTGCAGTGAGACCTGAAAGTGGTAACCAGATGTATGTGAGAGCTTTGAAGACTGATACCTCCTGTACTTGAGAAAGTGCAGACTAACCAGATATTATCTTGGCCATGATGATCTTAGGTTGATGGTTGGACTTGATCTTGGAGGTCTTTTCCAGTGAAAATAACTCAAAGATTCTGTGATTCTAACCTCAGAAACTTTGGTAGAGGCTATGGGACAAGAACTTGAAAGTCAAGTAAGCCAGCAGCAGGCACCACAGTTGCCATACTACTCTTGGATAACAATTGTTCTAAGGCAGCTAAACTTTTACAGACTTTTCCTTTCCTCTACTTTTTAATGTTACTTTAGCATTTCTTTTTTCTTTTTCAAGCAATGTTCTTTCCCTTATACTTAAATGCAAAATGTTATATTTCAGGTATCTTTTCTTTTTACCAGGGAACAAAAGCCCAATTTAGAAGCTTCAACCCCAAATGTCTCCTGCCTTTGAATCTAGATTATTGGACATACCTTGGTTCTTTGACAACACCACCCCTTACTGAGAGTGTAACATGGATAGTACTGAAAGAACCCATCAGAATTTCTGAGAAACAGGTAACTTGTGCTAGTTAAGTTCCCTCAGGATTCAGCATGGCTGTTTTGAGTATGGCTAAGCTAAAAGACAATTAGCCTGTGGATTGTCCACTTGTTCAATAATCAGGGCTTCCATTTTTTTCTATCTAGGATTTTGGCTTGAACCTGTTTTATTAACAAATTAAAATAGACTGAGTCCTTCAGTCCTTTTTACAAAAATCATTAGTATGGGTTGCCCTGGAGCAGTAAATTATTTCCCCTGACTTTACAGCTGGAGAAATTCCGCATGCTCCTCTTCACCACTGAGGAAGACCAAAGGATCCACATGGTGAATAATTTTCGTCCTCCTCAGCCTCTTAAGGGGAGAGTGGTTCGAGCTTCCTTCAAGGCCTGAAGAAAACAGAGTGGCCCTGAGAGATCCAAGAGCTTCCACATCTGAGACACTAGAGAGAGAAACCCTGGTCTTCACTCATGGAATGCACAGGACAGCCATCTCATGAGTCTCTTACTTGGAGGGGACAGCCTTCTGAGGTTACATTTTATTTGGATTGCTCATTCTTTGGAGAAATGGGATCTTTTTAATATAAGGGGTAGTTGAGTAAACCAGAGGGTTCTCCAGGACATGAAACTCTGAAAATTGAGGTGAAATTAAAATCCCACTTAATATAAATTGGGAAATTATGTAATGAGCTGCTGGAACTGATGGCCACAGCTTCTAATTGTCTTATTTAACCCAGGATGAAACAGTAGTCAAGAAATTTGGACAAATTAAGTTCAGTTTTTCCTTGCTGATTGGTGTGGTTCAAACCACAACATGTAGCTGCTCTCTTGCTCTCCCCTATGCTGTGGAGTTGGGGGAGAGAATAGGAGGCTTAGAGGTAAGGAGGCTCATAGGTTGAGATGAAAGCAATTTAGTAATTGAAATAAAAAATAACTGTAATTAATAGTAGTAATGAAATATACAAATGAGTGATGCAAGATGCAATTGCTCAGCTCCTGCTGACAAGGCCTAGCCTCGTAGTGGTTCCAGAGGAGAAAGTCCAGCAATGGCAATCCTGGAGCAGGCACTCAGCTTCCCAGCCAGCCCTCAGCTCTACACTGGCCATGATGTATGGTATAGGATATTCCACTGGGGATTTGGGCTGTTGCTCTGGTCATGCTCCCTCTCAGCTCCTTGTGCACCTGTGCACTAGCAAGACATGGCAAGTTAAGAAGCCCTTGATTTCTTAGCAACAGCTGAAAGCATCAGTATGTCATCAGCATTCTTCCCATACCAAATCCCACACTGAGCCCAAAGCAGAGTGTTATTCTAGCCTCAAAGAAGAAAGGAATGGCTCAATCTCAGCTGAAAGCAGGACTCTGATGTCTTGTTAGCATTTGCTCAGCCCCATGTGATACAGAGATTGCTTTCACTGGATCCTTGCAGTCTGTCAATGCACACAGTGCACAAATAGCACTAGAAAGAGTTTTGCCAGAAGCAGGCACTGGTAAGAATTAGATAGATATTTTACATTCCCTATGCTAAGAAGTGGTTTATAACTGATTTAAGTGTAAATGCTGTGTTTAGAAACAGGCCATTCTGTTGCAGAGGTGTTCAGACATCTTTTCTTGTAGCCCATGCAGCATCCAAACTATAATGCCCTTCTCAAGCTCCCTTGAGAAGAGGCTCTCCAGCACCCCCAGGTATGTGTGTTGTGGTTCTCAGTTGTTTGAACCCTACCTCAGTTAAATGATTTGCTCTGCACTAGGAGCTCCTTTGACCTAAACAAAGTAGGTATCTTGTTTACTTCAGGGACCTAGCTAACATGGGTAAAGCTTGACTGCACTGAGTGTGCATTGTTGCACAAATCATCCCCTCCTTAGGGCACTCTGTCCGGGAGGCTCCCTACAGATGCAGGCCTGAGTCCTTTCACCTCTTCAGAAGAATGCTGCTTTAGAAAAGTCATGTATTAGTGTGACTGCTGCTGCAGCTCAGTGACACAACTCTGACTTGTCTCCTGTTACCTGCAACTACCCACAGTATTTCAGTTGATTTAATTCTGGGCTTCAAATGTTTTGCTTCATCTGTGTATTTCAGGTAGAAATTGGTGATGCTGATCAGTTTTTGTCAGCTTGGACAGAAATCAAAGATGTGCAGTGTAAAGGAAAGCAGGGGGGAAGGAGAACAGCAGCTTTGGTGGGCTGTTCTCCTCTTTCTGAAAGGCAGAAGGTTGGAGTAGATGATGTCTAAGGTCCTTTCCAACCTAAGCCATTTCAAGAAAGACACTAGATGTGAAGCACAGGAGGAGGAAGGGCAGATTAGAATTCTAGAGCTAAGTCTTCAGCAGTTTTCCTGGTACACTGACCTAAAGCTTCCAGTCCCTCAGTTTCCTCCTACATAAAGTGTGGGTAATGCTGACCTACCTCACGGGGATGTTGTGAGGGCTAATGCAACATTGCTTTAAAGGGACATTCTTCCTATCCAGCAAAAGCTACAGAAAACAGTCACTACAAAATGCAATGTTTTTAGCTCTTATGAATGTAACTTTGCTAGTGATGCAAACTGGTGTTGCAAAAACAACCTGTTTAATGCAGCTGAATTTCTTTAACCAATTAAAGATGATTTTAAATCAAGTGTGGCTCTTTCTTAGCCCTCTAATTTGAATAGACACACCTCTCTGCTCCCAGCACTGGCATTTCTTGGACAGTCCTTAAGGGAAATGCTGCTTGTTCTCTTCAACTGATCCATCTATTCCAGATCAAGGAATGCTCTGATTGTTTACCTTCAGCTTATGCTATTGTAGAATAATCTAGGTACAAGTAAGAGTTTCTGGTTGGTATTGGTTGTGGGTTTGGTTTTCTTTTTAGTTCTAGAAAGCCCATTTCTGTTTTTCTCCAGTTATAACCACTTTTTAATAAAGGGCTTCTTCATCCACAGAATGTGTCCATTCTGTGACCTTGAACACAGTGCTTAAGCTTCTTTAAGGGTGGTTTACTCATGAAGGAGAGCAGGATAATGTTTAGCTCACAAGGTTATTGTAAAGGCTTAGCTCTTGTAAAGAGCTTTAAATGCTGAATCTCCCAAGGTATTGAGTTTCTGAGATGCACTCAGAAGCTCTCTTGCCCTGCACAGGGATGTTACTCAGCAGAGCTCACACATTCTACAGCATGTGCATCCTTCTTTTCTACCAGCTCTGCTGAAGAGAAAGAGCAGACTGAGGGGGATCTCATCAACGCTGATCAATACCTAAAGGGCAGGTATCAGAGGATGGGGGCAGTCTGTTTTCAGTGCTGCACAGTGACAGGACAGGGGGTCACAGGCACAAACCTGAACATAAGAAGCTCCATCTCAACGTCAGGAGGAACTTACTTAATTTAAGGGTGACAGAGTACTTCAGCAGGCTGCCTAGAGAGGTGGTAGATTCCAAACCCACATGGATGTGTTCTTGTGTGACCTTGTCTAGGTGACCCTGCCTTTGGCAGGAGAGTTGGACTCGATCTCCAGAGGTCACTTCCAACTCCTACCATCCTGTGTTTCTGTGAATCTAACTGCTCTCTAACTGCTGACACTTAGCTTAACTCACAATAGGATGTGACTTGTGATGCGAGAACAGGAGTGGTTGGAATGGCACAGCTGTAAAAGCTGGACTAAACATGCCATCTAGTGGTTCTCTGCTTCCAGTTCTTACCACAATTCGTTACCGCGATGCTTTACACAGTTTTCAAAGGGCAGTTCAGTCACAATACACCACACGAGAAAACATGCTTCTGATCACTGTTATTCTGAAAGGTATGGCTGAATGTAATGGAAGTGCCTGGGCTGGCTCTGCACACACAGACCTTTAACAGATACAATTCAATCCTATGAAAGAAACAGTAAATCACTTCCATTCTTCTTGTTAGTCCTCTCACTGATAGTGTGTAGAGGATGTCTCCACTCTCTTAACTTCAACTCTTTCACTTTCATAGCTATAGCTCAGGTTAGACTTAGGACTGGGTTTTTTTTTTGTTTGTTTGTTTGTTGTTTTTTTTTTTTTTATTTTCCCCTCCATAGCAGTTTAAATTTTTTAGGTTTTGGGTTTTGCAGTGATCTAGTTGATACGATCTAGTAGATATGATCTAGTAGTGACTTATAATGCTAAATTTCATGATGAGTCTAAATCGACCCAAATATAAGCATCAGGGGGAAAGTGTTGCAAGACTTTACCAGATGGTGCTTCTGGTAGTGTTCAAAGGTCAAAAAGATAAAAAAGGGAGCATTTCAGGAATAAATAGAAGAGATAAGCCTGAAAAACTCAGATGTTATCTTATACCTCAGGTTAGCTGGTTTCCTCTGAATTCTTCCTGCATGGAGGAAGACTATTTAATAATGACACTGAGTATCAAGAAGAGCAGTCCCACACCACCTCTAAGCAGGGGGGGGTCTCACAGTTTTTCCTCTCTTACCCTCAGGTCACTGCAACATAGTGATGAAACAGGACTGACTTGAACAGAACTATTCCCAGTTTGCCTGGCAGTAAGGCAGAGAATGCTTATACCTCTGATGTCCCATGCTCTTAGCATGACATTTGAATATTAGTACATGTTCAGCCCCTCACTCCGGGGTGCTAACAGTAATGCACACCCTCGTAGTGTTTCATTTCACCTGACTAGAGAGGAATGTTCAGTGCAGAAATTCAGGAGTCACCTCAGCCTGTTCATCCACTGGAGGAGAAGAAGGTGGATGGGAAGAGGAGGAAAGGAATAGAACTACTTTTATTCACATGACCAGTTGACTCCAAGCCAGAAGACTCTCCTGTCCTTGAGAAATATAAAGTGGTACAGACCCTTAACTGAACAGGTATTTCAGTTTAACTTGAACCAATTTGTAAGCAATGTCTGTTAAAAATTATCTACCTGGATTTCAGACTCAATGACAGCAACCAGTCCAACTGCATTACCTTAAACTGCATCATCAGATTAACCCCTGCAACTTCATGTCTAGACACACTGCTCAGCCTCAGGTTAGGTAAGTTGGAGAGCTGGGTTGGCATTTTCCCTGCAGTTCATTGCATTTACCTGTTTATTGACATTTCTTGCAGCTTGTTTGCTTCCCTAGCATTTGAGTATTTGGTTTAGGTCATATAAGAGGGTCAAAGACTGGAATTTGCTGTAACCAAACTAGGAAAATTACTTTAACGGGCCTAAAGGAAACTTTCTTCTCCCAGTCTCATTCTTTATTTATAAGGAGAGATCTCTGCATCTAAGGTGCTAGTTTGCCTTTGGAGAAAATTCCAAAAGTGATATTCATCCAAAGAAGTGTATGACACCACTCACAGGGCAAACTACATACAGCTGACACTTCCCAAGTATTTTGTAGATGGCCTTGTATCTGTCTCCCTTCAAAAAGCTGCTTAGCCAGACTGCTGTGCTTTTTGTGCAAGGCAACTTCCATCCCAATCTGTATTCTTCAAGGTGGACCAGAGAGTCCACTTGTTCAGTTCACATTTGTCAGATAAATGAAACAAGGTCAAATTTAAGATTTTTTTTTTTAATGTGTGCTAATATAATGTTCTGATTTTTCTTTTTATGGTAACCCTCCTTTTTTTTTTTTTTTTTTTTTTNTTTTTTTTTTTTTTTTTTCCCTTGGTCTTTCATTTGACATAAAACTGTGTTTCAACATATTCATAAGCCCAAGAAACTAAATGAAAGCTGAGACTTACTAAGATGATTGCACATCTTTCCACTTGAGATAACCTGGGAACACATCTCATCTGGGATACCTGCAACACATTATATTTCAAAGAAAAATGCATCAGTATACAAAAAAGAGCCTCAGGAGAATAACAAATGCACTGGAAACACCAAAGTCTTGTGGCTTGAGAGCCTCTGCTTTTGCAGAATCACTCCTGTGAGTTAAAGTAAGGATTGCTTAGTAACAAACTCCTGGTGCCCAACAACTACTTATTAACCACCATGCACTTGGGGTTCATTCCTTGTCTTGTTAGGCAGCACAAAACCACTCAGGGGAAATTTTAACCATGACGAGCAAGCATGAGAAGCCAGAAACCCCTCGTGCCAGAAAAAATGAGTCCTTAGCTCTCCATAATTTATATAGCCTCTCCTTTTCAAAAGGGCTACAAAGACCATCAAGGTACTATAACACCTCTGTGATGAGCAAAGACTCAGAATTGGGGCTTGTTAGTCTGGAGAAGAGCAGTCTGAGGGCGGGAACTCATCCATGCTGATCAATATTCAAAGTGTGGGTGTGAGGAGGGTGTGAGCAGGGTGGGGAATGGCTGAGAGCAGCCCTGAGGAAAAGGACCCTGGGGGTCTGGGGTGATGAAAAGCTCAACATGAGCCTGCAGTGTGAGTGCAGCTCAGACAGCAACTGTGTGCTGGGCTGCAGCAAGAGCAGTGTGGGCAGCAGGGCANCATTCTATATGATTTTTCTGTGATGCCCAGTGACAGGATGGGCACAAATGGAACATCAGAAGTTCCATGTAATCACGAGGAGAAACTTCTTTAACTGAAGGTTGGCAGAGCCCTGGAGCAGGCTGCCGAGAGAGGAGGTGGAGTCTCCATCTCTGGAGACATTCCAACCCCCCCTGTCTGTGTCCCTGTGTGACCTTCTCTAGGTGACCCTTGGCAGGGGAGTTGGACTTCATTTCCAGAGGTCCCTTCCAACGCCTGCCATTCTGTGGTTCTGCTGGGGCCTCAGCAGCTGGTGGCTGACGCACCAAAGCATGTCAAATTGTATTGAAAACCCCCAAATAAGCCAAATAAGAATCCTAAGGGCCCTCCCTCAGGATAAAAGCACGTTTTGAACGTTACAAATGGGAAATACATCCCCTTGCTGACGCTTTTCCCCTCACACTTCTCCACGCCTTGCCTTCACTCGCTCTCGTTGTTTCCCGCTTAAAGCCAGGCGGGAAAATGAGAAGCTCAGAGCTGCTGCGAGGCACCCCAGGGCAGGCAGCGGAGGCAGCAGAGGCGCCGGGAGCCGCCAGGGCCCGCCCCCAGGATCACCTCAGCGCTGGGCCCGGCGGCGGCGCGGCACCTCGCCTGTGGGCAGCGAACCTGTGGGGGCGCAGATAGCCGCTGAGAAGATGGCGGAGGGGCGGGCGCGAGGCCGGGCGCGGCTCCATGCCCCACTCCCGCCCCGCCGTGTCCTGACGGGAACCCGTGGGCCGCCCCACGCGCGGCAGGAGGGCGGGGAGGGGCGGGGCGCCGGGGGCGGCTCTGCGGGCGGCGGGGCGGGTTGGCCGGAGGAGCTGTCAGTCAGCGGCCACCGCCCGCGCCGTGCCGGCGAGTGCGGAACCTGCGGGCGGCGGGAGGCGGCTGCTGGGTGCCCGGAATCCGCGACCCGCCTGAGCGAGGACGGGACAGGATAGGAGAGGGCAACCCAGCACAGGACAACCCAACTGCTGCCGCCGCTGCTGCTAGGGAGACGATTCCGCCGCCTCCGGGTGAGCAGCTCCGGGGAGCGCCGCGCCGCGGGGGCCCTTCTGGGCCGCGACCGCTGCCCCTTCCGCTGTGGCAGCGGCTGAGCCGGGCCGGGGCCGATGTCATAGGGGCAGAAAAAGCGGTACTGGCCCCGCCGAGACGAGCCTGCTCGAGGGACACCCCTCCCGGCAGCGGCAGGACGGAGCCATGGGGACAGCAAGGACGTAGGGCAGCTCTGGGAGGAAAGGCCCATAGGGGGGCGTGAGGGGCGAGGGCTGGGAGCTTGGGTGTGGCAGAGGCTGTGTGGGGAGGCTGTGTGAGGCAGGGGGTGCCATAGGGGTGTATGGGGGCTGTGTGAGGCAGGGGGTGCGGTAGGGGTGTGTGGGGGCTGTGTGAGGCAGNNNAGGGGTGTATGGGGGCTGTGTGAGGCAGGGGGTGCCATAGGGGTGTATGGGGGCTGTGTGAGGCAGGGGGTGCCATAGGGGTGTGTGGGGACTGTGTGCCTGATGGGGGTGCCATAGGGGTGTGTGCAGCTCTGTGTGTGATGGGGGTGCCATAGGGGTGTGAGGCAGGGTGTAAAGTCATTGTGGGGTGTGCCAGGTAGGGGCTGGTGTGTGTGGGCAGTGTCGGAAGCATGAATCAGGGGAAGGTGAAGATGCAGAGAGGTGTACTGGGGTAGGGGCTGTCCATATAATGAAGTATGGTGGATGGCTGCTTCTTTATTGGAAAAAGGATGCTTTTTCTGCTAGTACTTCTCCCAGTGCTCCCAGTAGCCCAGCAGCAAGGGGGCTGTGACCGGAGGCACTTAGGGTTTCAATAACTGCACTGATCCAGCTGAGGAGGAAGTGTCCCTTTTGGTGCTGAAGGGGTAGGTGAGCTCTCCTCCCACGTGGAGAACATGAGGTTTATGTAATTGGTGCTTACATAATGGGCTTGAGCACATTGCTTTTATTAGCACTGCTACTGGGTTTTAATGGGGCTTGTGGTGGATGTGAGTGGGTGTCCTGGGCAGAACCAGTGGAGTCTGCACACTGCTACTCGGTAGGAACCTGAGGATGTGAGAATGACCCTGACTGGCAGTGAGTAGGGCTGGTTCTGAAATGTCCTCCAGAACTGATTGGTGCTACCAGACCTTAGGCAAACACAAATGGTGTGAGGTAACTCTGCAGCTAAGAGAAAGTCTGTGTCTGCCAGTTAGCTGATGTAAACAGGGTAGGTTTGTTTGGAACACTGTTTATGTCAGCTTTTTGAGTCAAGAACATGAAAGTTGTCATTGTTTTAATCTTATGTGGCTCCAAAGGGCAGGAAGAGAAAGAAGGAAAATGGGATGGAAAGCGGCCTGGGAAAGGTTGGCACATATGAAGGCTTTGCTTGTGCTGTTGGTGCTTTTCGGGTTTAGCTAGTGCTGGAGTTACCAGCATCAGTTGCCTTCCTGTCAGCCTTATTGTGGTTGTGTTCTCTCTGCAGTCAGTTGTATTGGGAGATGTTAGTGTCCCAGGAGGCTGCAGGTGCAATGAGCTGGCCTTGCTGGCCTTGCCTTTCCCGTCTGCTTTCCTGGCATCAGCAGCAAAACTGCCAACTCTCATAGGATCCCCAGAGCTAGAGCGGTGGGGTTCTTGCTGAAGTGGCTTCTTCATGGTGTGGAGCATGGGCAGTGTACTCCAGAAATGTTTTGTGGTACACTGCTTTTGTCATTCAAATGGGATTTCAGTGCAGTCCTTGGGTTATATCAGTAGGCCTTTTGTTTAGAATATTTCAAGATTTTTTTAGCTTCTGCTCGTTTCTTTATAAATGTCCTCAGGCAACAAGCCAGGATAGCCTCTTGTTATTTCTCATGAAGTGCCATGCTAAAAAAAAAACCAAAAAAAAAACCCCAACAAATAGCATGTAGTATCTTTGGCCTGAGACTTGGAGCACGTGGTGCTACAGGCTGTGTGAAAGGTGCAGAGCTCACGGAAAACTGTCTGGTAGCTGGCTCCTGCCGTGATCTTTTAAGAGTAGCTGTACTTGCAGTGCTACTAAAGTTAGTTTTCAAAATCCATGGGGCAAAATTCTGTTGCGGAGTAAAGACCTGGTTGCACTTAGCAATTTCTTGCAGCTTGAGTACCATATGTAAATTAGGGGCCAGAATGATGAGCCTCCCTTGTGGCAGCTGAGGAACTTAAGCTGTTCAAGGTGCCCTGGGTTTTAGCTCTGTTGGCAGCTGCTTGCTCTTACTGCACTCCAGTGAACAAGCCAAGCTGTAAACTTGTAGAAGTTGTCAATGTAACTGTGCTTCAGCTTTCACTGCATCTGAGTGCACAATGCCATGATAAATGCATGAATTAACCAGCACTAGAATCTGCCTACAGCTGTGTAAATATCCCACCTGTGTGGAAGCTGCTTATGACCTTGAAGGTTAAAAAAAAAAACCTCAAGCATACAAGCTGGGACAGAGTAGGAGAGGTAGCCTATCTTGGTCTGAGTTTGAGGATTGTGGCAATTCATATAAATCATTAATTTGCCACATGCTTCAGTTTTTCTGTAGGGTTTGAGTGCTGACCTTCTCAGGGTTTTGGTATTCAGAGTGTTTTAACAGACTTGTATTCTAGCAGTTACTCTTTTGTGTGTGCTTTATGATTACCCTTTTTGAAATGCTGGAATTTATTCTTTGTCTTGCTTCAATGAGGAAGAGCATGCCTAGAAAAGAGAAAGCAGCTTTTCTGGTGAGTTAGCTGAAGAGGGACAGTCCTGTTTGAGCCAGGAAGGTGGTGAAGTCACCGTCCCTGGAGGCATTCAGGAAACGAGTAGATGTGGCACTTTGGGACATGGTCTAGTGGTCATGGAAGCGTTGGGTAGAAGGTTGGACTTGATGAACTTGGAGATCTTTTCCAACCTTAATAATTCTATCCTAAAGTTACAATTAAGTGATGGAAATTGTATTGCTTTTAAGATGCCTCTCTGTCTGTAGTGGTCTTTTTTTTGGAATAGAAGTTCTGAATATTTCTGCAAGCTCTCAACTTGCTCTTGTGTAGCTGCAGAGGAAGCTTCCTGTTAGCTTTCTGAATTTTATACCTTTCCTGTTCTTGTATTCCAGGCTGTAAGAACATTCCACGTGCCTGAAGAAAGGTGCTGATACTTGTGGAGTTGCTTATGATGTCAAGAACTGTGTCATCCTGGATCTTAAGTTCAGCAAGAAACAGCGTTGTTTTACAAGGGAAAGGACGTTTGTACTCCATCTGCGTCCCAAACAGGAACAAGATAAAATGGAAACTTCTCTCCAAAACACATCTGTACCCTGCTGGAAGCTGCATCTTAAATGATCCTTTCCCCTTTAAAAAAGCTTTCCGGCACACTTCCACCGAAGAAGAACATTTCTCCTTCCAGTTGTCTCCATCGCAAATCAATGAAATACTGAGGGCGGGTGAATTATCCCTTAAAACACTGGATTTAGATGGTAAAAATGCAAATTCAGTGTTGAGGTTTGAAAGTAACCAGTTGGCATCCAACAGCCCCATCGAGGACCGCCGAAGCGCAGCCACTTGCTTGCAGACGAGCGGGATGATGTTTGGCATCTTCGATGGGCACGCGGGCGCAGCCTGCGCACAGGCAGTCAGCGAGAGGCTGCTCCATTACATCGCAGTTTCCCTCATGTCTCGGCAAACCTTGGAGGAGATTGAGCTGGCTGTGGAGTGCATGAAACCAGTTCTGCCCATTCTGCAGTGGCACAAGCACCCAAACGACGTCGAGTATAGGGAAATCACTTCACGGTACTTTGAGAACCTCCGGGTTTACTGGCAGCACTTGCTGGACCTAGACACCGAGCTGGGGTTTAGCTTAGAAGAAGCCTTGATATGTGCTTTCAAAAGGTTGGACTCAGACATCTCACTGGAAGTTCAGGCTCCCCAGGAAAATGAGCTGATGAGGAATATTGCCCTTCAGGTAGCTTTCTCTGGTGCGACAGCCTGTGTGGCTCACATTGACGGCGTTCACCTGCACGTCGCAAACACCGGTGACTGCAGAGCAATTTTAGGGGTTCAGGAAGAAGATGGATCGTGGTCTACTCTGCCTCTAACCCGAGACCACAATGCCTTTGATGAGTTTGAAATTAGGAGACTGAAGAGAGAACACCCTAGATCTGAGGAGAAAACACTGTTTGTCAACGACAGGTTGCTGGGGATTCTCATGCCCTCCAGAGCTTTTGGAGATGTGCAATTGAAGTGGAGTAAAGAGTTGCAACATAGTGTTCTGGAAAACAGCTGTGATGTTGAGGCTTTAAACATTTATCAGTACGTTCCTCCGAACTACTACACCCCCCCTTACTTAACTGCAGAGCCTGAAGTCACATACCACAAATTGCGAAGCAAGGACAAGTTCCTAGTTATTGCCTCGGATGGGCTGTGGGAGATGCTAAGTAATGAGAAGGTTGTAAAACTTGTTGCTGGACACCTTACAGAGCTTAATGTTCAGAAACCACAGCTGGCTTTCGAGAAACCAGTGAATTTGGGTTATATGCACAGCTTGTTACTCCAGAGGAAAAACAGAGGCACTACGTCGCTGGACCAGAACACAGCCACTCATTTAATAAGGCATGCAATTGGGAGTAATGAGTATGGGGAGGTGGACCCAGAGAAACTTGCTGCCATGCTGACACTGCCTGAAGACCTTGCCAGGATGTACAGAGATGATATCACAGTGACTGTAGTGTATTTTAATTCTGAAAGCATTGAAAATTACTATGGGAACAATGAATAGACTCTTGCACTGTTGCTGTTCTCAACACTGAAACCATCACTGGTTTGCTCTGATGAGCTGCTGCCAGTGTTATGGTCTGGAAGTTCCTAAATCATCTTGTTACTTACTAATCTTGAAAAGAACTTTCTAGAAGCAAGTTTGGTGAAAGTTCCCTGGGTTACCAGGTCTGTACAAGCTGAAGAAAAATATTTTGATACAAGTTCACTGAAATGTGACTAAGCTAAGGAATGCTGACCTGGTTCTGATTCCACAGGACCTGCTGGCAAAATGTTCCAAATGAGCGAACAAGACAAATCTCAGCAAGACTGGTACAAGTGAATAGAGAGGTGGATAATCCTTGTAGCTGCATGGAGTGTAAGAAAGGCTTTGTTCTTGGG
>WBNM01029410.1:37729-66235 GCA_013399055.1 Ramphastos sulfuratus
GGGGGGGGGGGGGGGGTGGGAAATAGCATCCTGCTGAAGCACTGTAATTGAATTAAATAAAGAAAATACCCAACTTTCTTTTGATGTAACAGTGTCAGCTGCTTTAACAAGTTGCCTTCTAGATGTGAAGAAAACACTGAAGAAAGCTTCTCAAAGGGCTCTGCCCTTAGCACTTTTTCTCCTGCATTTTTTTTTTTTTAAATTTTTAATCTTCAAGCTAGAAAACAAAATTGTGTCACTTTCGTGGCTCTTCAAGACATGGTTTGGTGGTCTTAGGTTGAAGGTTGAGCTCGATGATAGAATCTTAGAATGGTTTGGGTTGGAACAGACCTTCAAAGGTCATTTCCAACCCCCCTGTAGTCAGCAGGGATGTTCAAATCATGTTATCCAGAGCCTTGTTGAGCCTGACCTTGGCTGTCTGCAGGGATGGGGCCTCAACAACCTTCCTGGGCAACCTGTTGCAGTGTTCCACCATCCTCATGGTGCAGGACTTGTTCCTAACATCCAATCTAAATCTGTTCTGCTCTCATTTCAAACCATTGCCCCTCATCTGGTCCCTGCAAGTCTTTGGAAACAGTCTCTCTGCTCCTTGCTTGCAGCCCCCTTCAGGTACTGGCAGGGTGCTATTAGTCCTGCCCAGAGCCTTCTCTTCCTTATGCTGATCAACCCCAGCTCCCTCAGCCTGTCCTCACAGGAGAGGAGTTGGAGCTCCCTGATCATTTTCATGGCTCTCCTCTGGACCCACTGCATCAGGTTCATGTCCTTCTTGTGTTGAGTGCTCCAGAGCTGGATGCAGTACTTAAAGCAGATCTTGAAGGTCCCTTCCCGTCAAAACAATTCTGTGGTTCTCTGTTTTCTTCCACAGTTATTTTGAAGTGTCTGTAGGCTTCTGTGACAACTTAATCACACAAGAGGGATTTCATGATTCCCTGTTCTGGAATCAGTAGTACTAGGCACAACATATATCTGCCTTTCCTTTAAGCCTTACCCACAAGCACTCAATCATCACAGTTGTTGAGTTCTACACAATCCAAACACTCCTTGCCATGCAGTACCACTCCACCACCTCTCCTTCCCTGCCTAGCCCTTCTAAAGGGCCATTCATGGCAGTACTCCAGTCATGACACTCATCCCACTTTGCTTCTGTGATGGCAACTATGTCATAGCTGTCCTGCTGCACAATGGCTTTGAGGCTGGGGGCTGACCTGTTGGACAGCAGCTTTTGGGAAAAGGAACTGGTAGCCCTGGTGGGCAGAAGGATGCCCATGAGCCAGCAATGTGCCCTTGTGGACAAGAGGGCTAAGGGCAGCCTGGTCTGGATTAGAAGGGCTGTGGTTAGTAGGTTGAGAGACCTTCTCCCCCAATACTCTGCCCTGCTGAAGCTGCATCTGGAATATTGTGTCCAGTTCTGGGCCCCTCAGTTCAAGAAGGATCTCAAGGAACTGCTTGAAAGAGTTGAGCACAGAGCCCCAAAGCTGCTGCAGGCAGTGGAACATCTCCTGTGAGGCCAGGCTGAGGGAGTTGGGACTGGGAGCAGAGGAGCCTGAGGGCTGCCCTCAGTGCTGCTGATAAAGATGTGCAGGACGCAGCCAGGCTCTGCTCAGGGATGTCCAGTGACAGGACAAGGGGCACTGGGGGCAAGCCGGAGCAGAGGAGGTGCCACAGGAACAGAAGGGAAAACCTTTTCATTGAGAGGGTGCTGGAGCCCTGGAGCAGGCTGCTCAGAGAGGTTGTGGAGTCTTCTCTGGAGACAGTCACAGACCCATCTGGATGTGTTCCTGTGTGACCTGCTGTAGGTGACCCTGCTCTGGCAGGGGGTTGGACTGGATGACCTTTGGAGGTCTCTTCCAACCACTGGCATTCAGTGATTCTGTGTTTTTCTGTGATTCCTCTTGCTCATTGCCCATGCTGCTTGCATTGGTGTGGGTGTGCTTGAGCTGGGCTTTTGATTTGCCAGGGGGTTCCCTCTGAATTTCACTTAAGAGTGATGCTCTTCCACAGCTTAGCAGATTGAAAGAGTACTGCACTTATTCTTAAGATCTTAAGATGGTCAGGCCATCAGAACTCTCAGGCCCTAAACTGGTAGTAGTTGTGGATTTGGGGCTTTTTGTGTACTTCAGAGCCTTTCCCAGTCATTTAAATAATCTGTTTTGGAGATTGATTAGAAAGGAGCTCAAACTGTGTTAAGGATCATTCTTTTGGCTCTTCAAGGCTGATTTCTAAGTCAGTGCTAGGATTGCCATCGCTGGGAGCACCCTTAAAAGCCCTGTTCTGGACAGTTTGCATGGTCTCAAGTTGCTGGGTTTTTCATCTAGTCCATATTGGAGTACCTCCAGTTCAGCCTGGAGGCAGGTGGCCCTGTTCTTCAAGATAAAATGAGCAGGTCTGTTCCCCTTGATATCAGCCAAACAGATCTGCCTCAAGAAATGTTACACCTGCATCTCAGTGACAGGGACTGCAGGAAGAATTTATCTGTGCTCAGGATCACAGAATTTTAGGGGTTGGAAGGGTCCTCAAAAGATCACCCAGTCCAACACCCCTGGCAAGAGCAGGATTGCCTAGGGCAGGTCATATAGGAACACACCCAGGTGGGTCTGGAATGTCTCCAGAGATGGAGACTCCACAACTTTATAGGGGCTGCTGAAATTCTGCTTGGCTGAGTCTGTCTTACTTTAAAGTGTGTGCTCATCCTCGAGGCTGGCACCGTGGAGACTGAGACTTCATCTGCCAGAAAAAGGCCAACAGTGAAGATCAGGCCCTGTGTTAACTTGGGGAGGGGTCTTGTGCTGAGAGTTGAGAGCAGGACTGTGCACAGCTTGTGATTTTGTCACGTCCCACTGGCCCCAGTGGCAGTGTCTGCACTTCCCTGCCACAGGCTTCATACTTTGGTGGACAGTAGAAAGTGCAGAAGCCAAGGCAGGTGTTTCTCTCGTGCTTTCAAAGCATTTTGTGACATGGGAAAAAAGAAAATTTTGTTCATCTTTCCACCTATTGTTGAGAGGTTAACCTTCAAAGAAGTGTAATTGTCCAGTGAAACACCTGAAACTTTACTAAAGCTTTGTCTTTACCCTACAGAACTGGTTCAAGCCGCTCCTGCCAGCGATCTGCACCTGACAGCCAGGTAAGAGTCTTATTTCTTACTGCATTAGTTGCTGCTCTGGGACTTTGCAGGCAGTTAACCTGCACTACAGCACCAACCAACAAGTGCTGGGTGTCTGCTGGAGGCCTTCTTTGAGCCTGTGCCCTCAAGAGACTCAGAATGCTCTGGCTGAAGCTCTTTAACAACTTGGGAGGAGAAGGGTGACGGAGCCAAGCAACTGTGGGAAGGAAGTGTAATTATGGTTTCTCCTTGGGTTAAGCAAACAGCTGGGCATTTGTTCTGAAAGAGAATACAAGTCCAGGGTTTGCCTTCTGGTGAGCTTTTTGACCACGTTTTTCCCCTCTGTGCTTTTTAATTTCGACAAGCAACACTTCCAAGGGCCCTGGCAGCAGGCATCCTGCTCATGCCTCCCTGCCAGCGGTCTGGATTTGTTCTAGAGTGGGTTGGTTATTTGGAACTCGGAGTTTGTGCTTCTCTACAATCAGTCAGGAGATGTGGAAATAGTTCTTCCTGCCTCTAGGCTCCGGAGGGGCATTAGAAACCCGCAGCTCGCTGTCAGCTCAGGGGATTCTGGGCTCTGCCGGAGCCTTTCGCACGGTCTTTGTGCTCAGCCTGCTTTGCTTCCTGCTCTCTGAAGTGGTCTTTGGTGCTCTGAGGTGGCTCTTGCATCACTGCTTCACGCTCCGGTGTTCCGGAGTGGTTTCCCTTAACAACAACAACAACAAAAAAGGTTCCCGTTGCAGTGCGTTCCTCTGACTGGCAGCTGCAGGGGCGAGGCTGGCCAGAAGATGTCATCTGAGTTTCGCAGGAGAGCTGCGGCATCACCTCCCTCCGCAAATCTCAGCTGCGGCTGAAACACCTGGGGCGAGGAACCCCCCACCCATCGCCTAAACGAGTCTTAAAAATGCTGTGTGATTTATTGGTACCTCCAGCTGGGTGATCTGAGCAAGGCTTTGCTTAGCATTCATTTGCCAAGCCCCAGCGTTAATGCCCCGAGTACCCTAAGTGGGATGCGTTTGTGGCTAGGTACACAAACATGAAAGTGAAGCCAAGAGGCACCTGCCTGAGCTTCCTGAAGAGCCTTCAATTGCATAAGCAGAAAGGATGCTTCCTAAACTGAGGAAAGTTTTGCTCAGCCGTCACTGGAGTGTCCAGTCCCAGTGGTCGTGCAGCTCAGAAGCTGCAGGTGGCCGCAGCTGCCTGATGGCTGTGCTATGGGTTAGGTAAAACTGTTTTCATCTGGACAAACTTCTAGTCCAGTGTGTTTTGAATCCTTGGCTGCCGTAGAACAGATAGGAGGTAGTCAGTAGTCAAAAAGCTTCCCTGGTGACGTTCTGCAGAAGAGTGTAGAAGCCCCTGTGAGACCCACACAAACCATGAACATCGGTGCCTTTCCCCAGCTGTGTTACACAAAGAAAAGGGGCTCTCCATTTCATTTCTGCTTCAGTCTCTGTGGAGTTTCCCAGCTGCTTAACATGAAAATGGGCATGCTCAGTGATCTTCCTTTCCTTTTCTGGAGTGCAAGTTCATTTTCTGTGTCTTGGGAGGTTTCTTCAGTCAGGCTTTTAGAGGCATTCCGGTGTCATTTTCAGTGAATGCTGGTTATAAATATCTCTACCTTATTCACCTGCCAACTCATCTTTTATTTATCCTGCTGATGAAAACAATCTACCCTGAAACTTCTGCTGCTGAAGGAGTTCAAAAACTTTCCAGTTATGGATGAAGCAAATCCCTTTTCAGCTTAGGGTGAGAATTTCCTGTCACTTCATCATGCGTTTTTGAAGAGGTTAGGCATTGTAAAGTTCTGGTGTTTAATCAGAGCAACAGAAAGAATGCAAGCTAGCAAAAGTAGCAACAGGTGAACCTCACTTTCTGGTCTTATTGCAGTATGCCTGTGTTGTACCAAAGTACAAACTGGTTGTCCTTACACTCTCTTGAAACATCCCGGGTATGGACTGATGCAGCTGTGGCCATCACCTCTGAAGTCAGCAGTCAAAGTTCACAGAATCCTAAAATGGCTCAGGTTGGAAGGGACCTCAGAGATCATCTACTCCAACCTGGAGTTGAGGGACCCCTCTCAACTAGACTTGGCTGCCTGTGGCCTCATCCAAGCTTGAACACTCCCAGGCAGGAGGCAGCCGCAGCCTCCCTGGGCAGCCTGTGCCAGAGTCTCACCACCCTCCTATGAAAGAACTTCTTCCTCAGCTCCAGTCTAACTCTGCTCTGCCTCAGCTTCAAACCATCCCCCCCTGGCCTGTCTCTAGACACCCTCAGGAACAGTCCCTCTGCAGCCTTCTTGCAGGATCCCTTCAGGTACCGGCAGGCAGGTCTAAGGTCCCCTTGGAGCCTTCTCTTCTCCAGGCTGCACACCCCCAGCTCCCTCAGCCTGTCCTCACAGCAGAGCTGCTCCAGCCCTTGGATCATCTTTGTGGCCTCCTCTGGACTCACCCCAGCAGCTCTGTGTCCTTCTCATGATGGTTGTTAGCCTCTGAGCTGTGGCAGTGAATGAAACTGGCAGAGTAGGAAGTAAGAAAATGTCAATTTTTAAAAATGGAGAAGATTTTTGATTCCCTGGCCTGGGATACAAAACACACTGTCGTGCCCTCCCTTGAGGTCACACACAATTTCACTGCTGTAACACCCTGGATCCAGAGCCTGTTGACCTCTCCTTGAAAAGCTTGGAAGGCACAAGAGTGCCACAGCTCTGCTGTGTACATTGGAACTGCAAACAAGGCAGTGGTTTAGATGTGCAATACTCACCACTCTGCTGCTGACAGATCCATACTGCTACAACTGGGCAGCACTACTGTGGCTGCTGGCTGATATTACTGGTTATTGCTGACCAGGTTTTGAACTTTGCTCTCTCTTTTTTTTGTAGCAGAAATAAGTCAGATCGATAACCTACTAATAACCTATTCAGGCCTGAAGTGCCATTCATCCTCACTCTCCAAACAAGAGCATTTCCATTGTTCACTATTATATGCCACTTGCATTGCAACCCTGAACTCATAAATCATAAATGAGCTTTGAGTATTCATTTCCCTCCTTCAGCCCTACCTTTTCCTGCTATTTGCTGACATGGCTCATTAGAACTTATTTCTGAGCACAGTTGGACCTTGTTTTCCAAACAGATGAGTTCATTGTTGGAAAGGACTCTATAAATAGAATTTAGGGGCCACCAAAATGAGAAATTCCTGGTCATTAGGATCCCAGCTGGAACAATGTGATCTGATAGACAGACATTTGGAGCTGAGGAGATGAAAGCAAAGGCGTAGCTAATTGGTTCTAAATGTTTAAATTACCAGTGGGCTATTTTTGTGTTACTGTTAAGGGTGATAGAAGCCATCTGGAAAGGAGATCCAAGGCAGCATACATTGAAAAGAGAGGAGGGAAGGAAAATCTAGGGTAGCTCATACTAAGGAGAAGATCTGAGGAGTGTACAAGTGACTTCTGCCATCTTCTGATATTCTGAGCTATCTTCTTTAGGTGAGGCTCTCAAAAAATTAAAATCTTGTTAACCTCTGCCTGTCTCCCTGGTGTAGAACAGGCAGACCTGTCTCCTCTGTCGACATTTGGTGCTGAAGTGGAGAACTAAGATCATGGATATGGAGCTCTTTCAGTATCTCAAGTAGGATTACTAATGGAAAATGCACGTACCCTGCTGAAACTACTAACCAAGCTTCCCAAAGAGTTCTCAGTCTCCCACAGCCACAGTATGAAACAGCACTTGTAAGAGCAAGTTTTAAGGTAGCTAATAGCTGATCTACAGGATATGTCCAAGCAGGATTCTGATTCCAGAATCAGCTGTGTCTGACATTTCAGTGCCATACTGTTGTGTCACAGGATAAAGGTCACATTTGTGACTAAATGTACTCAAAACTGGGCTGGTGTAGTCTCCCATTCAATGTTTTAAATAGTCAAATGGCAAAGGAGAAGGAGATTACCTACAGGGGGAGAGAAACAATTTGCTGGTTGGATTAGCATGCCTCAGAGGGGGAAGTCTAAAGGACTGGGTTTTTGCTTAATGACCAGAGGATGTTAGCATTAGTGAACTGCTGCAAGGGGTAGGTAAACGAAGCTCTGGATTCAGCCATGGCAATTACTGTCCAGGCTTTGAGCCTAATCTGCTCAGACTTTCAATCTTTTCAAAGTAATTGTGAAAGAAATTGCATTCGGTAGGCTTTAAAAATATACCTTGAGTACAGCCTGCTAAAACAGGACCAGTTGGATGGAATCATCCTGCTTGCAGCCTTAAGCAGCCTTCATGCAGTGGTATTTACTTACAGAAGAAATGAGGCCCCACTCACAGGCTTCTTGTGAAACTAACTTCTAAAATGATATCAAACGTTGGTAAAGTATCCTGAAGCCTGAGTTTTGCCTCCTTGATAGCAAGGACAAAATCAGGGGGTGCTGCCAAAAGGCTGTTGTTGTCCGGTTGTACTGAACAGATGTGAAGTAAAACAATATGAGGCCTGCCCACATTGTAGCCTCTAGAGCTGTTCAGTGGAGTCGTGCTAGAGCTAAATTGTGACTTTGAAATGGTATGCTTGGATAAGGACATCTTTGATCTGCACTATGAATAAACAGGGAGCTTCTGTCTGCCACGGGGTGAATTTGGCCAGGTCCTCTTACTGAGATAAATAAACCAAATAATTGTCCTCTCCAAGTGGTTAAGTGAGGAAATACACCGAAGTCAGCCCATGGTTACAATTCACTTCCAGTTAATTCAGTTCCAAGTTATCCTTTTTAGCTACATTGAGGATCAAACCATCAGGCAACTTAGAGCTTCCTCAGGTGACAAGTCCTTAAAACCCCAGCAACAATGGGGAGAACTCACGTGGTGGCACAAGCTGAGTTTTCTAACTTGGCAAGTGCAAAGATCCAGCAGAACAAACCAGACTTGGTCTTTCAGAAGAGGCACGAGTCCACTGGCAGCACCTGAGCTGCCTCTGCTCAAGTGCAGGTGAAAGATCACCAAAGTTTCCCCAAGCCTCTGCACCAAAAATAGCAAATGTTTGGTATCTGAAATCAAAGGGTTGCTATAAAAAGCTGCCTGTAAGCCTGTGGAGCATCCATGCCATTCGTCAGGAGGGCTTATTTTTGGCCTGAGCGTTGACACTGCCACTTGCAATCAAGGCAGATAGAAAGTGAAGCGTGAGCTCCGGGAGCGGGCTGTGCAGGGGGCACTCTGGCTCGCAGGTGAGGAGAGGCAGGGAAGGAGAGGAGAGGCAGGGAAGGCGAGGGGAGGCAGGGAAGGCGAGGGGAGGCAGGGAAGGAGAGGAGAGGCAGGGAAGGCGAGGAGAGGCAGGGAAGGCGAGGAGAGGCAGGGAAGGAGAGGAGAGGCAAGGAAGGTGAGGGGAGGCAAGGAAGGAGAGGGGAGGCAGGGAAGGTGAGGGGAGGCAGGGAAGGTGAGGGGAGGCAGGGGAGGTGACTGTCTGAGAGCTTCGCCTGCTAGCGCAGGGAGGGTAATTACACAACACAGCCGCGGCGCTGCCAGTGGAGCCTCCCCAGCTCTGCGCTGGCCGGAGCAGCTCCAGGGCTGTGCGGGCTGTGACCCCTTCTGCAGCCCGGGAGGGCAAGACGCTGCCTTGTTTATCGGGCAGGGGTGGTTAGGTGTCAGAAGACATGTTCGTTACCCAAGAGCAGAGTTTGAAGGCTCTCTGTTATCGTAACCTTTCCTGACCCCAATACTTGAACTCTGGTGCAGTTGGGGTTTTTGATACCAGAAAGCTGTGTTTCCAAAAAAAAAAACCCCAAACCTCTGTCCCTGGCTGCTTCTCTGACCCTCAGCACCACTGCATCTCAGAGCTTTGCAATCTTAACCTTCAAGAACCCAAGCAAATATTTTTCAGGCAGCAAACTAAAGCACAGGCAACCCAATCATTTGTTCAAGGTCACAGAAGAGATCTCTGGTGGAGCAGGATGTGGAAGTAAGCTTCATGAGTGTGGTTGTCCTCTGCAGGACTGCCAACGTGTAACAAAGGGCATCCTTTGGTAGAAGACTTTATTCTGAGCCAGTTTGTTTTGTTGGACTTCTGGAGTGCAGCTGTATCCAAATGCTGTCTTCTGGCCAGAACATGCTGCAAATGGCAAGATGCCACAGCAGTGAGCTGAGGAGAAGACATAACAGTGAGAGCAGAGGGCAGGCTGGCAGCTCAGCCAGCTCTTCTTCCTGGGCACTGCTGCACAGTGTGTGCTGCCCAGCACTGTATGTCTGGGGAGGAAAGACCCTTGGTGACCCCTAGGCTCTGTTCCATAGAATCATAGGCTTGTTTGGGTTGGAAAGGCCCTCTAAAATCATTGAGTCAGGCGCTGGAATGAGCTGCCCAGGGAGGTGGTGGAGTCACCCACCCTGGACGTGTTCAAGGGTGGTTTGCATGTGGTGCTTGGGGCTATGGTTTAAGGTGAATCTTGTAGAGTAGGGTTCTAGGTTGGACTTGGTGATCCTGAGGAGCTTTGCCAACCTGCATGTCCCTGTGTTTCTGTGAGTCCAGTCATCAACTCAACACCACCAGGGCCATTAAACCACAGCCCCAAGAGCCATAGCCACAGGTTTCTTGAACACCCCCAGGGATGGTGACTCCACCACCTTCCTCGGTACCCTGTTCCAATGTCTGACTGCTCTTGCAACAAAGAACTTTTTCCTCATCTCCAACCTAAACCTCACCTGGTACAGGTGTAGTATAAGGTAGGGTCTAGGCCTCACTCCTTTTTGTGTTCATTGAAACTGATGAATTATCTATCTGAAAATCCCAATTTCCTCCTGAGGCTGAAAAGGTTGGGGAGGCCTCAGAGCATAGCAAACAGGCAAAACCCAGCTGCTGGCGTCACAGCAGATGTCTTGCAGTGCATGTCACCTGTATATATTCTGCTATCAGGACACATAGAATCCTGGAATGGGTTGGGTTAGAAGGGACCTCAAAGCTCATCCAGTTCCAACCCCCTGCCATGGGCACAGACATCTCCCACCAGCCCAGGTTGCTGAAGGTCTCATCCAGCCTGGCCTTGAACACCTCCAGGGAGGGGGCATCCACAGCTTCCCTAGGCAACCTGTGCCAGTGTCTCATCACCCTCACTCTAAAGTGTACAAGCAAAGCCTGGATGGGGCACTTAGTGCCATGGTCTGGTAGATTGGCTAGGGCTGGGTGATAGATTGGACTGAATGAGTTTGGAGTTCTCTTCCAACCTGGTTGATTCTATGATTCTAAATAATTTCTTCCTAATCTCCAGCCTAAATCTCTGCTCTCCTAGCTCAAAGCCATTTATATTTGCTAAGCTTCATACCTGAACTTTACCCCCAGTTTTGGATCCCCGGAGACGTTGGACTCCCCTCGCTCATTTATTGAGGCTATAGCCAGCTTTTGCTGTTGGCAGTAGGTTAACTCTGCTCCTGATATTTTTTTTCCTCTGAAGCTTTTAAAAAAACCAACCTCTTCCCTAAAATCAGGATTTCCCTGCTCACAGCTCTCTCCTGATCCCCCTGGGCACCGCAGACCCCAGCTTTTCCCACTGACTCTGCTGTGCTGTTTAGTACAGTTTGGTCTGTCCTGGCAGCAGGATTTGACACAGCTCTCTGATCAAGCCCAACCTTTCTGCAGCGTTCTGCCTCTACTTAGAGCCACCCTTCTGTTGCTTATAGAATCACAGAATGGTAAGCTTGGAAGGGACCTCAAAGATCATCTAGTTCCAAACCCCTGCCATAGGCAGGGACACCTCCCACTAGTACAGGTCACTCACAAAACCCTTTTTAAACACTAAAAATATTTGCATCTAGTCCTTGCATACATTACTCTGTGTTTGCCTCCAGCCCTGATGTTATCATCTTTAAAGTGCTGTGGAAAAGCTCAGGTCTTTTCCCTTATCAAATGATTAAATAGACCAAAATAAATCTTGGTAGTGCAAATCCAGCCTACTTCCAGTGCAAAAATAAAGCAGTTCTGCCCAAGTTAGTGAATTTAATTTGTTCTAAATCAATTCACTGGGCTTGGAATGCTGCTGTACAGCAAATTTCCTGTTGCAGGTTGGTAACAGAAATCGCCTTCTGCACAAGCACCGACAAATGGAGCTCAGTCTGAACCCAACACTGCAAATTCGTCTCTGAATTCTGGTAAAATTAAAGCCCTGCCAAGTTTCCAGGGAATGTGTTTGATAAGGACTGGGCATCCTCATGACCTTACTAAATGCTCTCCTGGTGTGGGAATAGATCCTGCCCCCCCTGGCCGGTAAGAATAGCAACGCTGCTAACTTTGTAACCGATAGCTAAAAACAGCCTGCTTCACACCTTGCAGAAAGCACTCCTCTGCCTGGGGGCTGATGTGCAAAACCCAACGTGTGAGACCAGGGGTTTGATTTGAAAAGGAAAGGCCATCAGAAGCGAGAGCTGAAAGGAAGGCTCTGGGGGTAATTAAAGCTGCCCTAATCTGGCTGCTTTCTGGCTCTAAAGTTACGCAGGCAGGTTTCCGTTGCCGCTCAGCCCATTAATGATGGATAATTAGACGGCTGAGGAGCTCACATCACCTCCTCACATCACCTTCTTTCCGTAGGCTGCTGATGGAAAAAAATAGCACTTCAGAGATTAAAATTCAAGTGACACAAAAAAGCACAGGTGAGATCACTCAGCAAAAACACTCCCCCAGAATGCCCCTCCATGCTAGGTTGAGGTCTAAGAACTCTCTCCTTGCTCCGATCCTCTCTTCCCACTTAGTTTGTATTTGTAGTGGGCTGAAACACTGCAGAACCTGATACTGGGGTACAAAGGCCTGAATGCTCTGCTGACAATGGCAACAACATTACCACTTTGCTAAAGAACCTCTGTTAGTCCCCAGTTTCTAAAGCAAGCACAGAAAGGTGGGTTTGAGGAGAAGCTATTTGATTGGTAATGGCTGAGAGCAGCCCTGAGGAACAGGCCCTGGGGGTCTGGGGTGATGAAAAGCTCAACCTGAGCCTGCAGTGTGAGTGCAGCCCAGACAGCNTCTAAACCCAGCTGAAGGGACAGCAAGGTCTCAGAATCACAGAATGGTCTGAGTTGGCAGGAACACCCAAAGGTCATCTAGTCCAACTGCCTCTGCAGTAAGCATAGAGTTGTGGAATGGTTTAGGTTGGAAGGGACCTCAAAGGTCATCCATAGGCAGGGACACATCCCACTAGAACAAGTCACTCAAAGCCTCATCCAACCTGGCCCTGAACACCTCCAGGGAGGTTGTGGAGCACAGAAGACCTCCAAGGAGGTTGTGGAGCAGAGAATCACCCAACCTGATCAAAGATCACATTGAGTGATTCTGTGCTCCACAACCTCCCTGGGCACCCTGTGCCAGTGTCTCCCCACCCTCACTGTCAAGAACTCCTTCCTAGCAGGGGGCATCCTTCACTAGATCAGCTTGCCCAGATGCAACTCTGAATCTAGATATTCTTGTCCCAAACCCTTCCCATTCTAAACCATTCCCTCATATTTCTCTAAATCCCATCCTCCCTCCAACATCAGAAAAATCTCCCTTTCCAATCCAGTGAACTATTTACCTTGGCTTTTCAGGCTTTTTTTTTTTTTTAATGCAATTACCCATTTGCTTTTTCCAGCTGATTTGGCAGGCACACCAAGACGAGCTGGGAGCTGCTCTTCATTACTAGATGGGAGCTTTCCAAATCTCCCTCCCCCTAGCTTTTCTATAAATACCACTGCAAGATGCTCCTTCTGCTAACCATGGGCTTTTTAAAAATATTGCTTGATATAGCCCATGCTATGCAGGGAGAATTTTCAACTGGAGGCTGCAGTGTTCTGGGAATCCTTGCATAATCTGGAATGTGCTATAAATAGAGCGAGCGCTCGGCGGAAGGGAAGCATGACTTAGTTTGTAGCTATCTGCTTGCCACAGCTCCAGCCCTCCATCCAAAGTCAAACTGATCTTGTCAGGGCTGCCAAGCTGTCAGCCAGGCAGAGGAAGCTCCTGCAATGTGCAAGGTGACTTTTCAGACTGAAGATGAGCGGGGGAGGAAGGAGGTTTCCCTTCTGCTGAGTAACTGGCTCCAGCCTTTTTAGCAGGCTGTTTGTGTCTTTGGGCTGTGATACTCTCCCACGATGAGAGCAGACTGATGGTTCAAGAAGGTCTGAGAGACACTGTCCTGAGTTGAGCTGCCCAGGGAGGTGGTAGAGTCACCCACCCTGGATGTGCTTAAGGGTGGTTTGGATGTGGTGCTTAGAGATATGGCTTAAGGTTTATGGATATGGTGCTTAGGGCTATGGCTTAAGGCTTACAGAATCTACAAGATTCTGTAGCTGTGGCTACAGGGTTCTAGGTTGGACTTGGTGCTCCTGAGGGCCTTTGCCGACCTGGGTGTGTCTGTGATTCTGTGAGTTATGGTCTCCATTTGGTCCCTGTTGGTGCTGAAAAGAGCTGACCCTTTGCAGTAAGGATGCAGTAAGTGTGCAGCTGGACCCTCACCCTCTTGCTGTGTGTCCTTCGCAGCCACTGCTTTGACAGGAGAGCTGCTTAGGTCTTCCACAGGGAAGAGCTGTGTGGAAGCCACTACAACCTTCTCAGCCACCAGTTCCTATGAGGAGGTGCAGCTCCTAGCAAGGGGGATAAGAATCCTCAGGATTCTTATCTGAGTCTTACTAGATCTGGTGGCAGGAGCAGGGAGAGGAGGCAACTGCAGTGCAGGGGCCAGCGCCAAGTCTGCTCCATTGCTTGCTTGGTTACTTTTTATTTCCCCAGGGCAATGTTTGAAGGGCATTTTGGAGGGAAAAGGTGTCTCTGTTTCTGTGATCTGTGACCTCCTCAGGATTTGTCTCTTCCTTAGGTCTGTTCTTTTGAATCTCTCTGAATCCATACAGACAGCTTCTGCTGTCACCATGGAAAGCTCTGAAACAAATCTATTTGGCATCTTGTTATTCACTCTGCCTGTCAAAGCTGATTCCTTCTTCTCATTCTCTTCTGTGAATGCTCCTCAGTCAGGTCATCAAATAATTGCCAAGTCTTCATTCCCAATAAGCTGAATTGAAAAACCCCTTCAGTCCTTCTTACCTACTTTCTGCAGAACTCCATTGTATTAAAAGACCTCATCTTAAACATTGCTGAAGTGTAGATCAGGTTGCAGGGTGGCATAGAGAGGGAGAAGCAGAAACTCATGTGCATATCCTGGCTCTCTGAATGTGTCACCAAACTAACTGCATTGTGGAGCTAAGAAAAGGGCAGAGGAAAATCATTCTGGGTTTCTGTCCTCCTTGGTGAATGAGGAAAGATGCAGCTAAACCACTGCTACCGAGTAGCCCCTGGTGCTGAGATGCCGACAGCAGAGGGAATCCTTATGACCCTGCAGTCTGTGTCACAGCTCGAGTGCACCCCTTTTCTCTCCTGCCAGGAAAATGTTGTGTGGTCACACCACTTGTCTTAACTATTTCTATTTTTAATAGGCCTCTTGAGTTTACTGGCAGTTGGTATTCCTGAAAGCAGACCTTATCCCACTGCACCCTATGCTTGGGTGCCTTTGGGCAGGTGCCCAACTCAAGCGGGAACACAAGACCTGTTCTGCAAAGCTGCTCAGATGGGAGCTAGACTGCAGTGGCTTTGTGGAATGGCCTCACAAGATACATGGCAGCTCCAGAAATAAGTTTGGGAATGCTAACTGGAAAGCAGCTGGTTGCAATTGGGAGGAATGTGGGTATTTTTTCCCAGCCCAGTGTTGTTCTGCTCAGGTGCAAAGAGAATCAGCCACCAATGCCAAACCAGTCCTGTACAAGTCCCACCCCGAGAGAGGAGGGCTTGTGCATGAAGCACAATTCTAAGCTACTAGGAAAGAGTGGTTGGAGTAAAAGAGATGTAAATGGTGGCTCTTAACTGAGTGTGATTTCACTGGGTCAAGGGTTTGGAAGCTCCAGGAAACATCTGTAGAGCCATTATTAGCACTGAGCCCTTCAGTCTGAGAAGTCAGCCCCCTTCTCTAGATCTGGTCTGTTCAAACCAGACAATCCCAGTGGTGCTGTGTTACCCCAGTTTGCCTGGTCATAAAGTTAGCAAAAAATACAGCCTTGAACAAACCATGCTGCTGGCAACTCCTGTTATTCTTTTCTTACTGTTTCTAGTCAGCATTTGCATTACAAAAAAAAAAAAAATCAGATGTGGGCCCTGGTGTCAGAAACTTTTCTTCCTTTTGTTTCTAGTAAGTGACAAGGAAGATTATTTCTTACTGCTGTAATGCTTTGAATTTGATCCAAGGTACCAAAGAGGTGTAGTAAACCAGCATTTGGGGATGGAGCTGAGCTTAGAAAATAGAGCTCCCTAAACAGCTGAGGGGCTTTGTAGCATTTTCAGTTCCCTTAGCATTTCTGAGACCTCCTACAGGGGCATGGCACTTCACACAGCTAGACCTTCCCCAGGTGCCTGCTCTGAGGAGCTCACACTCCCTCAGAAGTTTCACAGCCCCTTTGAGAGGCAGGAAAACATTTCCCACAACACCAAAAGGGCAGGCTGAGGTACTGAGCAACTGACTGCCCGTGTGCAAGCCTCAGCTGCCTACGCTTCTGTTCTGCCTACGAGATGTACCTGAAACAAGATCACACAGAACACATCGGGTCGGGAGGGACCCTCAGAGGTCGTCCTGTGAAAGGCTTGTGACAGCTCCTGGCAGGCTGCATAGTGCATTGGATCACATCAGCAAACATTGTGAGGTTGAAGAGGAAGAAATATTACATCAATGTACCCTTAGGGTCAGTCAGGGGACTCATGGAAACGTGTTAGAAAGCTGTTGAAGTCTAAGAAGAGATAGATTTAGCCCTGCTTCTCCCTTCCCAGGACTGGTTACCTCTGGCAGAAGCCACCTGGCAGAATTTGCTCTCAGTAAATCTCTGATGCTTGTGACTCTTTGGGGCTCCCCATTGCCCCAGTCCCAAGGTGTTTGGAAATACTGCAGGTTTTGTGCAGGAAGGTAATTCAGAGACATGCTTTCTGACTCCCACCTGCTCACTCCTTCACTTTTTTTACCTAGGAGCTATGTTTCTTTTTCTTCCCCCCTTTTTTTCCCCTCTCCCCAGTTGGCACCTTTGTGTACTAGTTTTTAAAAAGAGAGATCATGAGCTGTGAAACTGCTTCAGGTTGCTTCTTTCAAAGGATCACAGAATGGTTGGGGGTTGGAAGGGACCTCCACATATCATCTAGCAATAGCATTTTGAAAATCTCTTTGCCTATCCTAACAAAAAAATCTTTGTTTTGAATTGAGAACATCACTCGTGAGTGCAATTTATATAATTTTTAAAAAAAAGAAAAAGTGGGTTTACTTTAAACCTTCACTTAATTGTGTGCTCTTCAAGAGGCAGATAAACATTTTTTTTTCCCCAGAGAAAATAAGCAAGAAGAAATTAGGAGATCATCTTTAGAGAGATCATGAATTTAATTACAGGATTGCTCACTAGAACACAGATGCTCAAGAGTCATATGGAGGATGGCAACTGCTCCTCACTAGGCTAATGGCAGCTCTGATTGCTGTCCTTGCTTACTACCAAAATTGAGTCAGTGGAAGGGATTACAGTTTAGCTCAGTCTCTGGCAGGAACAAATCCTGCTCATGTTTTGAACAAGATAAGCTCCCAGCAGAACACATGCTGCATTCTCCCATAGCCTAGGAGGGACATCCTCTCTTCTCCTGTCTAGGGCAGAACATAAGCTGCAGTTGTATTCTGTCTGGGACAGGGAATGGCTCATTTGGCTCCCTGTAGAGAGTGAGTGATGAAGGAGATGTTAGCTTTGCCTGGACAACTGCCATCTGCCAGCCAGTGAGAGATGGTGGAGCCACAGCAACACAACCTGAGACCCTGCTTACTTCTGCTGAGGCTTATCCTACTCACTTTGCAGACTTGTGCAAAGGTGAGCATCAAGTGGTAGTATTTTACCAGAGATTCCACCTGAGCTTCAGGCTGGGTGGAATTATGGCTGGCCTTCAAGGACAGATTCAGTAACAGATCTACTCCTAAAGCTTAAGCACCTGATCTTGGGAGCAGGCTTCCTAATGCAGTGCTAGAGGAGAATTTGGAAGAGCAAGCAGCAGGGGATCTGGGGAGCTGCCTGCTGAGCAGGAAGCTGTGTGCTGCTTTGTAGGGAAGGGCTTGAGACCAGCTGGGTCTTGCACCCTGCATCACACAAGCAATTTCATTTGCTGCAGTCAGGGAGGAGCTTCTGTCCAGTCAGATCCCACAGCTCTGCTTCCTCTTCTCCATGATGCCACTTCTGCCCATTCACTCACACAACACAGCAGGGCATCCTTTTTTTACCTTGTGATGGGATGTATTGGTGGCACCTCCTTTTGTGGTAAAGGCAACTCCTCAGGTGGGAGGACATGTGTGTTATTCATCCTTTTTGCTTGAAATATGTTAAAGAGCTCCAGACTGATTTCCATATTCCCTCTGCTACAGAGCTGCTATCTTTATGCCTTTAGCAGAAGAGTAGAGAAAATGGTAACTGAAAATGTCAGTCATCTCCAGGTGGTTAAAAAAAACTCCAAATCACTGTTTCAGTGCTGGGCTTCAAATAAAGCCAGAGATTTATTTTAGGCATCAAAGGTCTGGATCCTCAGGAATTTATCTCCCTGAAATAATTTGACTTCTGTGGGAGTTTAATGAGAGTTAAGATACTCATGCATCTGGGCTAGTGAAGTCCTTGGTTTGCTCTGGCCCTGGGTTTTGAGCAAAAGATAGCAGGTGTTTTTCAAGGTCCCTCCTGGAGAGGCAATGTAGGCACAGCAGTAGATGTTTTGCCCTCCCAGTCTGGCTGCCTGTTACCAGTTCCCTTCAGCTCTGTGAGCTCCTCAGTCCTGTTGGAGCAGCCTGCGTCTGGAGCTGGCCTCTGTCGGCGTGCCCTGGGTTGGCCTAGGTTGCTTGTTCCCTTCCGAGTTGTTTGTGTGCTCTTCCCTTGTCTTTGCTCTTGGGCAAATGCTAAAAATAAGAATTTGCTTATCTAATTTGTATGGATCTTCACAGTCTATGTGATTTTGCTGTCTCCTTTCCCCTCAAGCAGTGGACAGATTTTCCAGACCTTATGACTGTGGACTATGCCTTCGCTGCTGTCATCAGGCAGAGTGGTTTTTGCTTCCCACACTGACATGTCAAATTAAGACACCCCAAAGTGCTCCATAGGGAATAGTTAGAGACTACAGCTTCTGTTTGTTCTGATCAGGCTCTGGACCTACTGACTGATCTGACTGTATTTATTCTCAGCTCTGGAAGTCTAATGAACACCTTCTAAAAGTGTTTACTCTAAGTGTGCCTAAAAATGTGCTTGTACTTATGAACTGATTTTGGGCTTTTCTGTCAGTTAGATGGATAAGTTGTGTTTGGTGTCAGATGAATAACTGCTGTGACAGGAGGAGAATCAGGGTAAGCTCCCCTTGGTTGCCAGCCCCTCTGTGCAAAGCTTTGCTGGGAATGCCATCTCAGAGGAAGCTCAGCTTGTTCTGCCTCCCAGCCTGTCCTCTCACTGCCCCTTCTACCCGAACAGCTCAGCAGAATCTCCTGCTTCTCAGCTGCAAGCCTGCCTTTGGAAAAAAATCTATTCCCTTAGAACCATATAGATGGTAGCAAGGATTAAAGCTGCACTTTCTCTTCTTCCTGTATGCAGCATTCTTTTTTCTTCAGCTGAACCGAGGGCAACCTGATCTAGAGGAGGATGCCCTTGCTTACTGCAGAGGGGGTCAGACTCCAGGACCTGTGGATGTCCCCTCCAAGCCAAACCATTCAGTAGTACTGAAAACCAAGAAAGCAGTAAGCTGTGTTTTGGCACCTTGGAAGTTCTTTGTGTCCTTACTTCAGCTGTAGAATTGCTTTATCCCTGAGCTGCTCAGCAAAGCAGAGCAGAGAGCAATGGAGCGGCAGTGCTGGCGTGCAAGGGACACAGCCCCCTGGGGGTCAGGGGTGACTGGAAGCTTCATCAGGGCCAAATGACAGGAAAGAATTCCTTGTGAAAATAGTAAAACCAGCTGGGGGAACTGTCAGAAGTGAAAGATAGGAGCTACAGGGGCTAGACAGGAGAAATCAATGAACTGTGGTATGGAGGAGAGGCTATTTGGGGCTGAGGGAAGAGAAGGAAGGGTCTTGGAGGACCCTAACCTAAGCCCAGAGAGTGTGAAAAAGTCAGGGACAGTGCAGGTCTTCTGGGCTTTCTAGAACTGTGCTGTTAAATGACTTAGCAAGCACCTGTGTGGACCTATTTACTTCCATCATTCTCTTGTCTGATGTTGGGAACTTTGCCCCTGAAGGAGCAAAGCTAAAACACTCCTTGAGCAGCGAGAGCTGCCATGAGCTGCACACACAGATCTAGGCCAAACCAAATTTAACAGCAGAGGACTTAATTAACATAGAGGGGCTCAGGTTTGTAACCACTTGGCAAAACTCGTGGTTTGAGAGTAGATCTTTAGCCACACTCTGACTCCATTTGCACCAGTATGAAAACAACTTGATCCCAAGCCTCTGGCTGGATTTGTCCAGTACAGTCATTGTCCCTGAAAACAGGATTTGGTGCTTCCTGGGCACTCTCAGCTTTATTCTGGGATAAGTCAGGTTTCTTGAGGGAATGAAGTCCTGCCTGACAACAATACAGTGGTGAAACAGTGCTTTAGGGTTGCTTTTGCATCTGTGAGACAGGAGACATAGGAAGGAAGAAAAGGAAACATTTGAAAAGGAAGAAAGAAAAGGAATAGTTTAGAAAGGAAGGAAGAAAAGGAAACATTTGAAAAGGAAGAAAGAAAAGGAATAGTTTAGAAAGGAAGGAAGAAAAGGAAAAGTTGAGAAAGGAAGGAAGGAAAGGAAAAGTTGAGAAAGGAAGGAAGAAAAGGAAAAGTTGAAAAAGGAAGGAAGAAAAGGGAAAGTTTGGAAGGGAAGGAAGAAAAGGAAAAGTTTAGAAAGGAACGAAGAAAAGGAAAAATTTGGAAGGGAAGGAAGAAAAGAAAAAAATTAGAAAGGAAGGGAGAAAAGGAGAAGTTTGGAAGGGAAGGGAGAAAAGGAAAAGTTAAGAAGGAGGGAAGTAAAAGAAGCAGTGTTTTAAGAATCATATCCTGGCAGTAACTTGTGGAGTTGCCTGCAAGCAGGTAGAGCTTGCCATGTCTCAAGCAAGGCAGACAGAGCCCTGCTTTAGACACCAGGAGTTTTTTCCTCTCTAGATAGAGAATGAAATTCTGGTTCCAGAAATTCAGTGGCGACTTTTGAGGCCATCAGAAGTTGTCCATAGCTTGCAAGAGTAAGTTCTGAAGGTAGATCAGTGTAAAGGAGGTGTGGAGCCCATTCAGAAGGCAGCCCCAGATGTTGTTAAAGTTCAGCTTACTGAACAAGTAGAGGAAAAATAACCAGGAGCTGGAATTAGGCCAAGAGCTGCAGCAGAATACCTCATCTGGCTGCAGCCAAGGGGCCTGGATTTATCATTTGCTGTTAATCTGGGCACTCCACTTGTCCTCATTTATCTCCCCTTCAGAGCTACTGAGAGGAGCTTCAGAAACATATTTCAGCACACTGTGGAAGCAGCCTCTGCTCACAGCTAGTGATGGAGAACTTGTGCAATTAATTGCTGTTATGTAATGGCACTTGGCAAACGAACCTGGGCTGCTGCAGAGCAAATAAAAGCTGAGTCTAGTTCTGGGGTGCTGCTTGGAAACACCTTGACCGAGGACCTGGAGTAGCCAAATGCCTGAGTGACTTCTTTGGACACTTCTTTGGCACCCATGCCTGCTGGTAACAGGTGGGGTAAGGAGGGCTCTGGAGATGGAGAGCTCCTGCATCACAGCATCACAGTTAACCAGGTTGGAAAAGACCTCTGAGATGGTTGAGTCCAACCTATCAGCCAACCCTCCCAGTTAACTAAGCCCTGGCACTGAGTGCCTCGCCCAGCCTGGGTAAGGACAGCACCCAGCTGCCTCTGTCACAGCCCTGCAGCCCCTTGGCTCCTGCTAGGCTGGCAGGGGCTTTCTGTTGGTTCCACCAGCTCCTGGGAACAAGGTGATGTGGTCACCCACTGCACTGCATGGGGAAGCACCAAGCACAAAATCCTGCTTTCCCCTGGCAGGCCTTGCCAGCCACAGCCACACAGTCTGTGGGTAGTAAGAATGGCCTCTTGGCATGAACAGCTCAGGGCTTGCTGCTGTGCAGCCTGGGGAGCTTAACCTCACAGCTGCTCCCCCATAGCTGTAATGCCATCAAATCACAGAACTACAGAAGACACAGAGAAACCTCTGGGTGCTTTAGAGACTCCACCCATTTGGGACTGCATTAAAAAGCACAAATTAAAGCAAACAGTTCTAAAAAATTCAAATAGATTTGCATTTGCAAAGAGGAGCTACACCTTCAGTACCCTGTGCTAGCCATAACTGCAGGGGAAGTGGCAAACCAATTACCAAGATGAGAGGACACTGTGTCAGTATGGGACCAGCTGCAGAGAGCAACCAGGTGTGCCTGACCTGCAGGGCAAAATGTTGAGGCTGGAAGGGACCATCCAGTCCGACCGACAGCCTGAGAGCACCATGGCCTGAGCTGCCACATCCACACGTGCTTTGGAGACCTGCAAGGACCTGCCAGGGGCTGCTGAACAACTGCAAGGAGACTTGCAAGGGCCTGCCAGGGGCTGCTGAACAACTGCAAGGACCCAGCTGCCAGGGCATTTCCTGTGCCTCATGCCCACCCAGGGCACCTGGGGCTGGCAGAGACATTGTGACTGCTCTGCCTGGTAAAAGAGGCTGCTCAGGGAGAGCCCACTGGGAGAGGAGCTGTGGGTGGGATGAAGTCAGGAAGGCTGCCGGGCTCCCCTGTGACTCAGAGGGGGAACTCCCACCCACGCTGGGGGGGGACTCGGAGCCAACAGGCAGAGGAGAGGAGGCACAAAGCGTGGGTGGCTTTGCTGGCATCACTCTCTGTGGAGGTCTGATACTGCCCTGGCAGAGCCTGGTGACGTTTGCCAGTCCTTGCTTCTGTCATCTCCAGCTTTGTCCTGAAAGCTAGCCCAAAATTCATCTTTTTTTCTGTTTTGTGAAGGGGTTAACCAAGCAGTGCCTCTCTACCCCATGGCTAGGAGATGCCAGAGGTGATCTCTCTGCCTCGGTTTGGGGCATCTGAAAGTAGATTCAAGTTGCTATTACTGCATACTTGTATCACAAACTTAATAGATGGAGATATCAGGAGAGGATGGCTTGCTTTGTTTTGTGCTTTGTTTTCCCAGCGAAGGTTTATATAAAATCTCTGTTAACCTGTCACAATTTCCAGCATGCTGTCTTTATGTTTTCCATCTCCATATTCACATTGGTCTTTAAATGCCTCCTCCCTTTCTCATTTGAATCACAAGTCCCAAGCCACAGATTTGCAGTGCTGTTTATAAAATGCAGAGACTGAGTTGGGGCTTTTGCTGGTTACAGTTGGGAGCTGCTCAGGTGTTACAGTTGGGAGCTGCTCAGGTGTTACAGATGGGAGCTGCTCAGGTGTNGTTACAGATGGGAGTTGCTCAGGTGTGGAGCCCTCACCATCCAAGCAGCAGTTGTTTCTTTCGTGTTGAATCCTACTGTGAGCAGCAAACCAGCAGCACTGCAAACAAAAGCAGTTAGGTAGCTCTGGTTTTGCACTGGGGATCTGCTAACCTCTAGTGTGATGCCTGATTATTTGCTTTTGGCTTTCTGCTGTTTCCTAGGGTTCTCTGCTGCCCTTCACTAGTTCCTCATTGCATTTGTCAGAGGAGGTGAGAGTGCATTTTTCTTACCATACATTTCCACCTGAGTGTAGTTCCCAGGCTGATCAATCATTCCTTGTGAAACTGGGACTTGAGTGTCTGTATCTCCTTCTCTGGAAGCATCTGGATGCATTCCTGTGTGCCCTGAGCTAGATTGTCTGGTCCTGCTCTGGCAGGGGGGGTGGACTGGATGAGCTCCTTGGTCCTTTGCAATCCCTGTGAGCCTGTGATTTGTGTAGGTGCACTCAAAGTCATAGAATCCCAGAATGGCTCAGGTTGGAAGGGACCTCAGAGCTCATCTGCTCCAACCTCCCAGCCAGGGGCAGGGACACCTCTCAGCTAGACTTGGCTGCTCAAGGCCTCATCCAGCCTCCCCCCCAGGGAGGAGGCAACCACAATTTGGGCAGCCTATTCCAGAGTCTCACCACCCTCCTGCTTCCTCAGCTCCAGTCTAACCCTGCTCTCCCTCAGCTTCAAACCTTTCCCCCCTGCCCTGTCTCTGGACATCCTCATGAACAGTATCCCTGAAGCCTTCTTGTAGGATCCCTTTGGCTCTTGGCAGGCAGCTCTAAGGTCCCCCTGGAGCCTCCTCCTCTCCAGGCTGCACACCCCCAGCTCCCTCAGCCTGTCCTCACAGCAGAGCTGCTCCAGCGTGTGGAGCATCTGTGTGGCCTCCTCTGGACTCTCTCCAGCCGTTCTGTGTCCTTCTTATGCTGGGGACAGCAGCCCTGGAGGCAGGACTGGAGGTGAGGTCTGAGCAGAACCAAGAGGCAGAGACCCCTCTCTTGCCCTGCTGCCCACACTGCTCTGGCTGCAGCCCAGCACAGGTCCTCAGCTGGTGAACCTGCTGAGACAGAAAATATCCAATGATATTTCCATGGCTCTGGATTTAGGTAAATCCCACTGATTAGTCCTGTGGCATTTGCTCTGGGCAACCAGATGTTGGTTGTTCAAATGTAACAGGAGTTGCTCTCCCAACCTATCTCCAGGACATCAGCATTCTGCTGCAGTCATTAAAGGGAAATTCCTATTTTTAGCAGTCCAGAAAGCATAATTCTTCCAGAATTACCTTTCCATTCAAGCAGCAAGCAGCTAGGGGAGCTGAAACAGTATTTGCTAAGGCCTCAAGGCTGACAGTTCAAATGTCAGATGTTTGTAGTGGTGTGCTGCTGGCTCTGACAAGCCCTCCCCATCTCCCAGACATCAGTTTTAGCATTCTTGATGGAAATGAGCAATACTTACTCAGAGCCAGAAATAACACCAGCTAAAAAGGGGCCAAATCAGACAAGTTTTCAGTCCAAAAGCAGCTTAAAAATGGGCGATGAACGATTAAATAAACGAACCAAGAATGAGAATAGAGCCACTAGTGTACAAGGAATGCAAACACTAAGTATATTTTTAAACATTTTTCCATCCCCATCCTGGTGCAACACCTTAAATAAGGCAAATGTTTGCTCTGGAACTGAAAGAGAGTTTCTAGGCATGAGCTTGGTCCATTGCAGTTGTCAGGTAGGTGGATCTGTATTGCCCAACACTGTTAGTCTGCTCTGGGTGCAGTAATGAGCCACTGCTGGATTCATTAATGGATCAGTAATGAGCCATTAGCATCCAGTGGTGGGGGTGCAACATGTCCCCAGGTGTGCACATGCAGAGACATTCCTGTCTCACCAGCAGCCAGCAGTGCCAAACCCTGTGCTGGGCTGCAGCCAGAGCAGTGTGGGCAGCAGGGCAAGGGAGGGGACTGCCCCTCGGCTCTGCTCTGCTCGGACCCCACCTCATATACTGTGTCCAGGTCTGGCATTCCCAGCATGAGAAGGACACAGAGATGTTGGAGTGAGTCCAGAGGAGGCCACAAAGATGCTCCAAGGGCTGGAGCAGCTCTGCTGTGAGCACAGGCTGAGGGAGCTGGGGGGGATGCAGCCTGCAGAAGAGAAGGCTCCAGGGGCACCTCGGAGCTTCCTGCCAGCAGCTGAAGGGATCCTACAGGAGGGCTGCAGAGGGACTTTTCGTCAGGGTGTCTAGACAGGACAATGAGGATTCTACTAGCTCAGGTTGCTTAAGGCCTCATCCAACCTGGCCTTGAACACCTTCAGGGAGGGGGCATCCAAACCTCCCTGGGCAGCCTGTGCCAGTGCCTGCTCACCCTCACTGCAAAGAGTAAGTTAGGATAGACAAAGTGTTCCTGGTGTTCAAGATGAGAGGCAGCAGCTGGCATGAGTAAGTGTGAGCAAGCCTGAGGTCTGGCACCCACACAGGGATTTCAGTGACAGGAGACTCCCTGGCCACTTCACCCCTCAGATTAGTACACACTCACAGTTTCATGCTCACTGCTGGTTTGCTTCATGCTGATTTCTAGCTGGAGAGAGCAATATGGAGTGAGAGATCTTTCCTCTCCCTGGATCTCATTATCAGCAGTGAGGGTGGAAGCTGAGCTGCCTTCATTTCTTAGGGTGCTGCCCTGGGTGCAGTTTAGGAGTGACTTGGGAAATACCTGAGCTCAGCCTACAGGTCTCTTGTCAGGTGAACCCAAAGGCTCTTTTCAGTGCAATAGTGAATAAACTTTATTGGACTGGGGCAGTTTGTAGAACAGCAGCACCCAGGAGCCCTAACCATCAGGTACTGCTGAATTGCTTTGTCCCACAAATGCACAGTGGGTGCAGAGTTGCTGAAGGGCACTGCAGGTGAAGCTGCAGCTCCCCAGAGTAGTTCTGGATGAAGCCAGCACCCTCATTCCCCACTTGCAGCAGGCCACGGAGCACAGGGAGCAGCAGAGGATTTTTTATTTCCCAGCCTTTGATCTTGTGAGTTGGTAACTGGGAGCAAGCAGTGAGGGGGTAAGGAGGAGAAATCCCTGTTTGATAAGCAGGAGGAATCCCTGTTCGATAAGGAGAAGTCCCTGTTTGAGGAACTGGATGGGCATTTTTCCCCAGAAAGGTGGCTTTGCTAAAAGGTGTAGTCAGTCACAGAAGGGAGAAACGCTTAGATAATGCGAGCAGGAGGTTCTATTGTACTGCCACAGGCAGGAATGGCATTTCCCCCCCGGGGGGCCAAGGCTATTTCCTAAGAATAGGCACCTTGTGTGGGAAAAGGGGGGACAAATGCTGCTGAGTGAGGCTGCCATGGAGACCAGACTAACTTCTGCTTTGTGCTGCTTCCCTCTGGCCTGAGCATGCTTTCATCCAAGTCGAGAGGAGTCTTACCTTTGACTTCAACGGCACTAGGGTCAAGCATCCTCTTTGTCTTTTTCTGCTGTCTGGGATCTGACACCTGCAGAGAAAAGAGCAGTGGGATTCGTTGTACTGGGAGTGCTGTAAACTCCAACACCCAGGCTCTGCCTTTTTCTGGCTCTTAAGACCAACTTGAGCTTTCAAATTAGGCTGAAAGCAAGTACAGATCTAATTTTTCTTTTCCTGGCTTCAGAATTTTTTTTTTTTAATGATATCTAAGTTTCTCTTTTAACTTTTGCATGTCCCAGTGGCACATTTCCCTCCTGAAGAGAGTGTAGTGACTTTGCTGGTCCATCCATTCACAAATGCTTCTGCAAAAGAGACCCTGGAGTCCACAGCCCCTGCAAAGCAGGACCACCTACAGCAGGTCACACAGGAACACATCCAGGTGGGGTTTGAAGATCTCCAGAGAAGGAGACTCCACAACCTCCTTGGGCAGCCTGCTCCAGGGCTCCAGCACCCTCACAGTAAAGTTTTTTCTCATGTTGAGGTGGAATTTCCTGTGGTTAAGTTTTGGTCCATTGCCCCTCTTCCTGTCTCTGAGTATCACTGAAAAGAAACTGTCTCTGTCCTTCTGAGAGCCACCCTTCAGGTGTTTGTAGGCATTGATAGGTCCCCTCTCAGCCTTCTCCTCTCCAGGCTAAACAGCCACATAACTCTCTGCCCTTCCTCATAGGAGAGATGCTTCAGTCCCTTAACCATCCTTGTAGCCTCCACTGAACTCTCTTAGCAGTTCCCTGTCCCCGTTGAACTGGGGAGCCCAGAGATGGACACAGTATTCCAGATGAGATCTAACCAGGGCTGAGTAGAAGAGGAGAACCTCTCTCAGCCTTCTGGGCACACTCTTCTTAGTGCAGGTAAGTGCACCTTTGGGCTTCTTGGCCACCAGGGCACATTGCTGTCCCAGGAGGAAGCAGGTGACCTAATCAAGTGCCACCCCCTCTTTTGAGGGGACCCAGAGTCTTCTCAGTGCTCCAGCAGACCTTTAATAGCAAGTTGAGAGTTTAGTTTGTCTTCAGCTTAATCTTCACAGCTTCTTTCTGCTGTGTTTCTCTGCCTAGCCTTAGAGAATCATAGAACCATAGAATGGTAAGGTGGGAAGGGCCCTCAAAGCTCAGCCAGTTCCAACCCCCTGCCATAGGCAGGGACACCTCCCTCTAGTACAGGGCACTCAGGGCCTCCTCCAACCTGGCCTTGAACACCTCCAGGGAGGTTGTGGAGCACAGAATCACAGATCTTTGATCACATTGGGTGATTCTGTACTCCACAACCTTCCTGGGCAACCTGTGCCAGTGTCTCACCACCCTCACTGCAAACAACTTCCTCCTAACATCCAGTTTCAATCTCCCCTCTGCCACTTCAAACCCATTGCTCCTTGTCCTGGCATTGCCAGACCTGGTCAATAGTCCCTCCCCAAGTGTGCCCCTGCCCAAGTGTGTGGGTGGGCATGCAGAATGCTGGCAGTGCAACCCCCTCACTGTTTCACTGCTCTCACCTGCTGCTCTCAGGAGAAAGGGAAAAAATATTCAAGGTATTCATAGTTATGACCAGCAAAGTGACAGTGAGAGATACAATAAAGAAGCAGCTACTAAAATTGCTTTAAAATAGTAAAGAACTTCTTCAGCAATAACAATTTTCCATCCCAACTTAGCACAGTCAGCTGTACAAACCAACATTTTTGAAACTAAGAGCTTGGATTAGGCTCAAGTTTATACTTAGCAGCCAAGTTTCAGTTCTGAGAGTGAAGGTTTAACCCTCCTATGGGCTAATACCAGACACTGCTGGCTGTAGGGTGTGCTGGGTTGAGGCCGATTGGAATATTTTAATGAAAAAATTAGATGGTAGGCTGTGAAAAGCAAACAGTGGTGATGTCTGCTGCACTCAGAGGCTTGCTGAGATGTATAAGAACAAGAACACAAGCACAGATAATACAGAGAGTCTCTCTCTCTGGGAGCTGCTGTGTCTCTTGACTTTCTGCTGTGTAACCCAACTCATCACTCTGCTTCTAACCCCCCTTGCCCATCCTCCAAACTCACCTTGCACGTAAGGCAGGCCCTGGGGTAAGGCAGAGGGGTGGGGAGAAGGTGGCAGGGTGGTTGGGAGCCCCTCCTGGGGACTCTGATGTCTGGGAGGGGAATTGTGTTTCTGTATTACCTTTACCTTGTCTATGTCTGTAACTATTCCTGTCTGTTGTGTATATCTCTGCTTGTACATTGTGCTGAGCTGTAAATAGAGCTTCAGTGCTTAACTTCCAGCTGGCTGAGTCTAGTCTGGGGGATTTTCATAGAGTGGGGGGTGAGTAACTCCCAAACCATCACATAGGGGAACTGCTTGGAGCAATGAAATGGTGCATTACATTGTCTACACTCGTAAAAAACTTGCTGTCAATCACAGAAGTTTGAACACCCTGAACACCTGCCCTTGAACACCTCCAGGGAGGGGGCACCCATAACAGCCCAACCTGCTCCAGTGTCTCCAGCATCCTCACTGTGAAGAATTTC
>WBNM01029410.1:66337-83578 GCA_013399055.1 Ramphastos sulfuratus
TTGTACCTCATGCAATAATGGAATTGTACCTCATGGAAGAATGGAGTTGTATCTCATGGAAGAATGGAGTTGTATCTCATGAAATAATGGAGTTATACCTCATGGAAGAATGGAATTGTATCTCATGAAATTGTCACCAAAGCTAGTGTGTCCCTGCTGTGGATCAGGCCCTGGGGAACTGCTGTGCTTCCTGCCACTGCCTTCCATTCACTTTATCATCCTAACTCGTTGGTAATTCCTTAACAGAGCAGATTTAGACTGGATGTTAGGAACAAGTTCTGCACCACCACGAGGGTGCTGGAACACTACAACAGGCTGCCCAGGGCTCTGCCAATGTCAGGCTTGACAGGGCTCTGGGCAACCTGCTCTAGTGGAGGATGTGNAACTGCTTGGAGCAATGAAATGGTGCATTACATTGTCTACACTCGTAAAAAACTTGCTGTCAATCACAGAAGTTTGAACACCCTGAACACCTGCCCTTGAACACCTCCAGGGAGGGGGCACCCATAACAGCCCAACCTGCTCCAGTGTCTCCAGCATCCTCACTGTGAAGAATTTCCCCTCTTTAAACCACCACCTGTGTTAAGAAGTCAGCTGCTGCTGCATTTTTCTTGCTGTTAGTGCTGTTTCTACCCCACAGCTTTTGCAGTGATCTAATACTACATGACTGAGGCGCGGCAAAACAACGCAGCAGAAATATTAAATGTCTCCCTTCACCCTTTCCCTGCTCACACTGGGGATGTTCCACTTAGCAGCCCTTAAAATAGCCCCTCTGAATGAGTGCCTTCCAAACAAAGGAGAGCAACATGCAAATGAGTCACTGGAGCAATTTGCATAGCAAACATCAGAGCCTTACAGGCAGCACTGCACCCAAGCAGCACCAATCGTGGGCTCTTAAAAACCAGTGCCTGCTGACCTTGCATAATGGAGCCTTGGAAGCCTCTCAGGGGCTCAGCCAAAACACACTGCAGAACATCAGCTGGTAAAACCCCACTCATCACACTGGCAAGCTCTTTGTTAGGCCATCCTGCAGCCTGGTCTGTCTCCAGCTCATGCAGAATCTGGCAACAGGGTCAAGACCCTCATGCAGGAGGTATCTCATGAAATAATGGAGTTGTATCTCATGCAATAATGGAATTGTACCTCATGGAAGAATGGAGTTGTACCTCATGCAATAATGGAATTGTACCTCATGGAAGAATGGAGTTGTATCTCATGGAAGAATGGAGTTGTATCTCATGAAATAATGGAGTTATACCTCATGGAAGAATGGAATTGTATCTCATGAAATTGTCACCAAAGCTAGTGTGTCCCTGCTGTGGATCAGGCCCTGGGGAACTGCTGTGCTTCCTGCCACTGCCTTCCATTCACTTTATCATCCTAACTCGTTGGTAATTCCTTAACAGAGCAGATTTAGACTGGATGTTAGGAACAAGTTCTGCACCACCACAAGGGTGCTGGAACACTACAACAGGCTGCCCAGGGCTCTGCCAATGTCAGGCTTGACAGGGCTCTGGGCAACCTGCTCTAGTGGAGGATGTGCCAGCTTACAGCACAGGGAGTTGGACTGGATGGCCTTTAGAGGTCCCTTCCAATACAAAGCATTCTAGGAGTCCGTGGTTCTAAACCCACAGCTATGCCAGACAAGGTCTGGTGTAGAACTTCCTCACCCTCAGCTTTGTCAACAAGCAGTTGGCACCTGATGCAAAGGCTCACTTCATAAAGAGACACAGCCCTGCAGGCACATCCCACAGGCATATACCTGCTGTAGAAGGAAGCTTCAACTGTTTTCATGGCCACTCTACAAGTGCTGCCCTGGGCTGAAAAGTTGCTGCTTGCTCATAAGTGTTTGCTGCTGCTGCAGTTGCTGGTTAGTGTGGCTGGGCTGCTTTTCAAGAAGGCCCTGAAAGCTCAGGCACTTCAGAGAAGTCACTCTTCTTGTTATATACAATTGAGTCTGGTGCAAGCAGGGGAAGAGCAGCTGAAGGGAAGCTTTATTTTTGGCATGATGCTTACTGAGTAAAGGCACCAAAGTGTGCTCATTCAGAACGGGAGCTTAATGTGACCCAAAAGATAAGAGTTGTGGTTTGCTGTGTGAGACCTTGCCCAAAGGAGAAAGCTGTGCCTCATTGCAACAGGAATTCATGAGTAGGTAGATGGCTTCAGTCTCACAGGTGTCACAGCAGAGCTTGCTTTTGATTTGGGTCCTTCATGATGACTCCCTCCTGATGACTCCAGCACAAGCTGGTGAGGCACTGGAACAGGTTGCCCAGGGAGGTTCTGGATACCTCCTCCCTATGGATGTTCAAGGGCTGCTTGGGTGAGGCCTTGAGCAGCTGAGTCTAGTTGAGAGGTGTTCCAGGCTGTGGTGGTGGCGGTGAGTTGGAGTAGATGATCTCTAAGGTCTCTTCCAACTGGAGCCATTCTGTGATTCTGTGACTATCAGGGAGAGCAGACCCCAGGGTTGGCACAAGTCTGTGAGCTGTGGTAGATGTGGAGAAACCAAGCATTGATAAGCAATGCTCTGGAAATAAGGATGGAGAACGTGGAAATAATGTAGGAAATGAGATTTTGGATGGACAATACTCAATGCTCAATGGAGAGCATGGAAATAATGTAAGAAGTAACATTCTAGGTGGGCAATACTCAATCTGCCCTGACCAGTTGCTGTGGCTAGGTAGTGTCCTGTTCCCCAGCTTCAAACTTACCTGGCAGCCCTTCTTGACTTTACACTTTGGTGTTACCTTCAGTGGAAGCAGATGTGAGATCCTGAGCAAGGCCACTCAAGGCAGCTCTGCAGAGCTGCCAGTTGGCTAACAGCAGAGCAAAGCAGGTCGTTGCCCTCTGCTCTGGGTGGAAATAATTCTCTTCAGCAGTGCTGCTGCAGTAGCAGTCCTTGGCCTTTCCACACTGGTGATTAAGGGCCTGGAGAAACTTGTGAGCAGTATTTATGAATGGATCTTGCAGGTCACTGACAGCAGCAGGGAAAAACCAAAAAACCCCAAAGGCTGGCAATCTGTCCTTAATCCTGCTTTAAGATGCCATCACTTCCTCAGTAGCAGGTACAGCAACTTAGCCCTGCACGGCCCGAGGCAAAGAACACCACGGTGTAAACTGAGGGCTGCTTGCCTCAGACTCCTAAGATACAAATGGTGAAAACTGCTGCTGCAGGTCCAGCTAATGACTCATTCCATATTCCTTCTGTGCCTCCTTTCCCACTTGCTCAGTATTGTCTCTGTTGCTACCTTCGCTTGCTAGTCCATCAGTCTACAAGGCAGCAGGAGCCTTCATGGGTGGGGGCTATGTCATTTCCTGCTGCATTCAGCCTCCTGTGTCCTCTGCTTTGCCCCTTAAATAAATGCCCCCAAGCCTGTCAAACAAAATTTGCTATGTATGTAAACTTGTTTTGAACAGCTCATCTTTTTTTCTTAGTTTTAGGATTTAATCTCTCATTTGTGTTCCAAGGATGCAGGCAGCAACAGAAAGCGAACTTCTGATCTCTCCTTCTCTGCTTATTTAGTAATTCACTTGTCCTCTGCAGTCCCTCTCTGAAAGTGCATCCTGCTGTTGCAAACCCTTGCCATTATGCCAACAATTTCTTCCAAATACCCTGGAGCTGCTTTTCCACCCAGTTATCACCAGGAGTACCTGGGCCTATGGTACAGAAACAACCATTGGGAAGCTTGTTGCACCTGGGTAGGCACAANTGTGCTCCACAGCCTCCCTGGAGGGGTTCAAGGCCAAGTCGGAGGAGGCCTTGAGTGACCTGTACTAGTGGGAGGTGTCCCTGCCTATGGCAGGGGATTGGAGCTAGATCATCTTTGAGGTCCCTTCCAACCTTACCATTGTGTGATTCTATAAGCTGCTTGCTAGCAAAATGCTTCAGTAAATAATTGCCACAAACAGTTATTAAAATGTGTTTGTTTGTTTGTTTTCCCGATTAACATACAGCATCTGAGCAGATAAATAGCATGGGTTCCTGTTTAGACATTGTCTGAACCTTAATCCAGATTAGAGAAGCAGAGAAATAGTCTTGAACAAGCTTTATTCCCTTTGGTTGTTTCTTCTTCAAGCAGAAACAAGGGCAAGAAAACAATTTGCTGTCTGCACCCTGCTTGAAGTTGCAGGTGAGCTACTAAATGCAGCTCAGCAGCAAAACAAAATGAAGCTTTTGTTCTCGGCAGGAGGCAGAAGATAGCTTTTGTGTGTCTCGTCAGAATAATCAGGCTGCTTTTCCTGAAAGTGTGTTTTGGCATGAAGAGCAGAGTGTGAAAGGAGGGTGCAGAAATAGCATCGTGAGCATGCAGAGAGCAGCCGCAACAGGAGGCTGCAGGGCTGTAAAATCACAGAATCATAGAATAGGTCTAGGTTGGAAGGGACCTCAAAGATCACCCACAGGCAGGGACACCTCCCACTAGAACAGGTTGCTCAAGACCTCATCCAACCTGGCTCTGAACACCTCCAGGGAGGTTGTGGAGCACAGAATCACCCAATGTGATCAGAGTGACCTGTACTAGTGGGAGGTGTCCCTGCCTATGGCAGGGGGTTGGAACTGGATGATCTTTGAGATCCCTTCCAACCTTACCATTCTATGATTCTATGACCTTCTGAGAACCTTCCCAACCACGAATCTGAAGTTTTAGAGTAAAAAATCTTAATCCCTTCCCTTACTGGGAATCAGTGCAGACTTCCAAGAGCAACATTTTCAACTGCAGATGCTGTGCACGGAAGGAAAAGACCGCAGCAGTCTTGTGCAGAATAGCAAGTTTGCAAGACTGCTTCCTTAACTTGCATGCACAGATGTCTGCTGCTTTGTGAGCAGAGATTTGGAAGCATCTGGAAATGCAGTCTGTGCTGTGTCATTAAAGCAGCTCTAAAAAGAAGAGTGACAATGTCTGTGTGACTCATGCCTCAGGTGATGTCACATCACGTCTGCCAAGCAGAGACTCTGAAGCAGAAGCAATCTGATACCTTTTTATGCTGCATTGATTCAACCTCATTTAAGGAAATGTGGATGATTTTAGCCTCACACACACACACACAAACCCCCTTTATTAAATCAATGTAGAAATAAGGGCAGAGAAAGAATGATCAGAGAGTTACCAAGAGAAGACTCAGCGGTCTGAATCTGTGAATTCCAAAGGGCTCAACCAGTGCCTATAATTCATGTTAGCATTTCTCAAATGCCAAATACAAATGATGTGGCTAAGAAATCTCTCCCAAAGGGAAGAGACCAAAAATGATTCAAAAGATCATAGAATCATAGAAGAGTTATGGCTGGGAAAGCCCTCTAAGATCACTGGGTCCAACCACCAACCCAGCAGCACCACCATGGCCATCAAAGCCTGTCCTCAGGTGCCGTGGCCACAGGGTTCTTAAACACCTCCAGGGACAGAGACTCCACCACCTTCCTGAGCAGCCTGTTCCAACTCCTGACCACTCCTGCAGGGAGGATTTTTTTCTAATCTCCAACCTAAGCCTCCCTTGGCACAATTTCAAACCATTTCCTCTTATTCTGTCACTTGATACCAGGATATGATGGATTCTTCTTACTTGACAAGAGGAACAAGTGATGGAAGGAGTAGTGGACTGCTTGCCTTTGGATCTCACACTGGGGTTAATGTTTCCAGCAGGCAACTGGGGATTAGCAAAAGCAACGAGGCAGCATCTGCATGATCCTGCTCCCAACAGCCAGCACTGGCAGGCTGGCAATGTCACCTCTGACACCAGCAAAGTAGAAGCAAAGATATTAGGAGGAAGTTGTTTGCAGTGAGGGTGGTGAGACACTGGCACAGGTTGCCCAGGGAGGTTGTGGAGCACAGGATCACCCAATGTGATCTTTGATCATGTTGGGTGATTCTGTGCTCCACAACCTCCTTGGAGGTGTTCAGCACCAGGTTGGATGAGGCCTTGAGTGACCTGTACTAGTGGGAGATGTCCCTGCCTATGGCAGGGGATTGGAGCTAGATGATCTTTGAGGTCCCTTCCAACCTCACCATTCTATGATTCTATGTTAAAGCCCAACCATAGAAGCTGCCAAGGTTAAGCAACTTCCAGCCATGATTTGCAAACTGTTCAGGACTGGGCTCTAGGAGTGCTCGAGACTATTTATAGGAATGAATCATCTCATTTGCTGCTCACTGGAATCATCTATAAGGAAATGTGATCAGAGTCATCTCGTTGACCTTGCCCTCCTTGACACACTCAGTGATTTACCATTCAGCAGTTGTGGCTGGCTCTGGGGTGCCAGCCTCTGTCCACTGCAGCCTCCTGTGCCACGGCTGAGCATTTCAGTGCCAGCACTTGCCTTCACATATGGCTCCTTCATTCACCATGGCATGAGTAGATTCCCCATCTGCTGTCACAGCTAGGTGTGACTCAGCCAGGCTGAAAAAGAACCATTCCTGTTCAGCTTACTCGGGAGGGTTTTTTAGGTAACTTGCTGGTGACATCACTGAAGCATGAATCACTGCAGAGAAGCAGCTTCTGCAGCCACAAGTGCCTGGTGCCTCTGTGCTGCTCTGCTGGAGTTAGCAGCTCTGGCCACTAGAAATAGCCTGGCGATTTTCACAGTTTGCTTGCTTCCCAGGGTCAGCTCATTTCCAAGTAGGTTTTGAGGAGGAAAAGTCACAACAAAGCTTTGCCTTTGAAGAGGAAAAGTCACAACGAAGTAGCCTTCCAGGATCTGAAGGGAGCCTACAGGGAGGCTGGAGAGGGATTATTTGCCAGGTCTTGCAATGATAGGACAAGGGGGAAAGGGTTTAAACTGGCAGAGGGGAGATAGTAACTGGATGTTAGGAGGAAGTTGTTTGCAGTGAGGGTGGTGAGACACTGGCACAGGTTGCCCAGGGAGGTTGTGGAGCACAGAACCACCCAACATGATTTTTGATCATATGGGGTGATTCTGTGCTCCACAACCTCCCTGGAGGTCTTCTGTGCTCCACAACCTCCCTAGAGGTGTTCAAGGCCAGGTTGGATGAGGCCAGGACGAGGCCAGGTTAGACCTGTACTAGTGGGAGGTGTCCCTGCCTCTGGCAGAGGGTTGGAACTGGGTGATCTTTGAGGTCCCTTCCAACCTTCCCATTCCATGATTCTGTCTGTGATGCTGGGTGTGAGCTTGATGATCTGGTGGACATCCCCCTAGGCACACCCAGAACTGAGCCAGCTGTTCATCAACAGGGCTGCCAGGCATGCATCTTGGAAGCAGAGCATCCTGCTGTTGAAGCCTTGAAAGACTCGGGTTGTGTTACGGCAGAGGGGTTTGGTCACCCTGCTGTGACAGGTGAGAGTACATTTCCTCTGCTGCAGTCACCAACTGGATTCTGCAGGGTCACACCAGGTTTCTAATAACCCTGAAAGTATCCACCCTGTGCCACAGAATCCCCTCCATAGATCCAAGTGGGATCTACCCTGTGCCACAGTATCCACCCTGTGCCACAGAATCCCCTCCATAGATCCAAGTGGGATCTACCCTGTGCCACAGTATCCACCCTGTGCCACAGAATCCCCTTCATAGATCCAAGTGGGATCTACTACCTTTCAGTAATGAGGAGGTCTCAATGAAAGAGCATTTCATATGAGGCAAGAGGGAAAGATCAGTTGTGGCAATTAGGTCTAAGGACAGAAATTTGAAGCCAGATATCTCTATCTTCATGTTGCCTTCCAAACAAACAGATCTGTTGCCCACCTCTTTTACATGGAACTTAGACACCCAGGGTATCTGAAATGGTAGTGAGAAGAGTAAATCTGTGGCTAAGGCAGGAGGAAGTTGAATTAAGAGGTTTGGAAGAGAAGGAGTTGTACTAAACAGTCTAGGAAAAGAAACATCAATGCTAACAAACTTTGAAGCTGAGGCAGGATACAGATGTGGTGACACTTAGAGGAAGAGAAGTGCTGTGAGCACTGGCAGCCTGCTTGTGTTTCTGGTGGTAACAGCCTGCAGGAGCTGTGCTCTTGCCTCCTGCTCTGCCCTGTGCACCTGCCCTGTGGTTAGAATCATAGAAACATAGAATGGGAAGGTTGGAAGGGACCTCAAAGCTCATCCAGTTCCAACCCCCTGCCATAGGCAGGGACACCTCCCACTAGTACAGGTCACTCAAGACCTCATCCAACCCGGCCTTGAACAACTCCAGGGAGGTTGTGGAGCACAGAATCACAGATCTTTGATCACGTTGGGTGATTCTGTGCTCCACAACCTCCCTGGGCAACCTGTGCCAGTGTCTCANAGAGGTTGTGGAGTCTCCTTCTCTGGAGCCTTTCCAGGCCTGTCTGGATGTGTTCCTGTGTGCCCTGAGCTGGATTGTCTGGTCCTGCTCTGGCAGGGGGATCTCTTTGGGTGCCTTCCAACCCCTGGCATGCTGTGAGCCTGTGATCTGTGATCACTGCTTTACTGCCTTAGGCTTGATCACAGTTCTAGGCTGGTGCATCCACAGTGTGGGGAGCAGTTCACTCTTGCCCTGCATGTTCCTTAAACAAAGGCAATGCCCACTTCAGGTTCTGAAGAAGAAATGAAAAGCCAGTTAGCTACACTGTCAAAAAGCTGTCCATTTTAAGGCTGGCCACAAGGCACTTGAGCATCTCCAAAGCATCCACATTTTCATATTCTCTCCTTCAAGAGGTACCACTCAGATGCTGCTGCACACAGTTGCTTCTCTTCTGTTCATTTGCCTACCTCTCCAGCATGGTTAAGGAAACAAAGGCCACATGTCCTTTTAAACAAAGTTATCTCTCCATTAGCTTTCCTTAGAGATATTTTTTGGGGTTGTACTTATTTGACAGTGAGGCATGTGGAGCTGTGTGTAATTAATAACTCATTACACAGCAGCAATACAGCACTGGGCTATCACAACACATCACTGACCCCAGCCACAGTTTAGCAATAGAACTCTCACAGTAAAGTTCATGCCAGGACAACCTGTATGAAAATCACTTTGGTTGTAATTGTTTTTTTATTTCTCAATGTAGTGCTAAAACTTCCCCAGAGGTGTGGAACAGATGCAGGGTTCTGACTGGAAGCATTGATCAACAAAGGGAGACCTCTCTGCTCTCTACAGCTCCCTGAAAGGAGGGTGCAGTGAGGTGGGGTTGGACTCTTCTCCCTAGTATCAGGTGACAGAAGGAGAGAAAATGGCCTGAAATTGTGCCAGGACAGGGTTAGGTTGGAGATGAATAAAAAAATTCTTGACTGCAAGAGTGGTCAGGGACTGGCACAGGCTGCCCAGGGAGGTGGTGGAGTGCCCATCCCTGGAGGTATTCAAGAAAGGTGTGGCCATGGCACCTAGGGATGTGTTTTAGTGGCCGCGGTGGTGCTGGGTGGATGGTTGGACTCAGTGATCTTAGAGGGCTTTTGCACCCCAAGCAGCTCTATGATTCTCTGAAGCTGACACATTTCATCCAGCACCCACTCCAGCTACAAGGTGTGGTTGTCAATAAGCTGGCACAAAGCCTGACCACAGCTGTCAGCTTTATTTGGCTTTTCTGAGGGAACAATTTGAGATTTCACATCCAAAGCTTTAAGGTGTTTTGTTTTGTTTTTTTCTTTAGGCTGTATCTAGCATTTACCCAAACCAAAAAATTGTCTTTGATTAGCTCTGATGTTCTTTCATTAGATTTCTCAGAAACAGACCTTAGAGCCAAGATCTGGAGAGGTTCCTGCTTTGCTGGCCAAGTTAAACCCAGCCTTAATTCCATCTGCACACCAAGCCAGCTCCTGGGGCCTTCTCTAACCTCTTGGTGTTTCCCTTTGTTCTTGGTGTTAATACAGGTTTCTGCAGGCTGCACTGTTAGGGGTGTGACGAGCATCTCTGCTGTTTGTCCAGCTGTCAGACCTGCTGCACTGTGCTGTAGGGGTGTGCTGGTGCAGAGCTGTTCAGAGCAGCCACTGCAGGCCAGCGAGTGCAGCTGGCACAGGCTTGCATTTACAGGCAACCTTTCCCTGGGAGTGGAAATCTCCTTTGCCTCCTGCTTGCCCAGGGCACAGTTCCCAGTGGGTTCTCTGAAGTGTGCATTGCTCTCTCCTGCTAAGCCTCTAATTTGTACTGTAAATAGCAAGTGGAGCCCGTGGAGCTTCTGGCACATGGCCTCTGCAGTAATGAAGACAGGACAACATTGCTAAAAGGAAGATGTATTTTCACCACAATAACTCCAAGAAGTCAAAAGAGTGCTGCTTGATGATGTTTCACTCGTGCCAGGGAAAAAGAACTTGGCACTCTTTAGTGGATAAAGCTCTCCTCAGTCCCCAAAGGGGAGAACTGAGGCAGGATGCAGGATACAGGCACAGAGAAGAGCCAAGGTTGCAGACCTCTTTTTACCTTGCACTCTTTTTCTTCATTTCTGCAGGTAGTTTATATACTTTTAGTAATCCAGTGAATTTAGTGGGTTTTTTTCAGACAGTAGAGCACAATTAAGGATTAAAACCTCTGCACCAAATTAAACACCTTCATTCCCTCTATCTGCCCTATACCCTTTCCAGAAAGACATCCCTCAGAAAAAGGAAAAAAAAAAAAAAAGACTCATGAATCATTGAGGCTGTAAAAGACCTCTGAGATCATCAGATGCAACCTTTTACCCAACACCTGAGTGGCCATCAAACCATGCCCCAAAGTGCCACGACCACACTTTTCTTGAACACCTCCATGGGTGGGGACTCCACCACCTTCCTGAGCAGCCTGTTCCAATCCCTGACCACTCTTGCAGCAAAGACAATTTTCCTCATCTCCAACTTAGAGCTCCCCTGGGGCAGTTTGAGGCCATTTCCTCTTGTCCTGTCATTAGTTACTGGAGAGAAGAGGCCAACACTCGTTTCACTGCAACCTCCTTTCAGGTAGCTGCGGAGAGCAAAGAGGTCTCCTCTCAGCCTCTCAGCCTGAAGAGGACTTCAGGCTAAATGGTAAAACAGATGGATTAATATCTCCTATCTAAGCAAAACTGTGACTAGAAATGATCAGAAACAGTAAGGGGAGCACCACTTTGGCAGCCACTCCAGTTTCCAGCTGTCTTGGATGTGGCATTTGCCTTCCAGACATGCCTGGCTGCCATGGAGAGAGAGCACAAGCCCCAGTGAACTGTGGAGACACAGCAAAATTATGAGGAGCTTTGATGGGTTTGCCAACCACTAAACCAAAGTCAGTGTTTAACTCAAAGGCTTCAAATGAGCTTATGAAAATGTAAACAGCATCACTCTTTAAGGGCTTCTGTATAAGCAGAGGCCAGAGAAGCAGCTCCACGCCGAAGCAGTGCCCTGCACCTCAGTGTCTGTGCTCTTGCCTGGGTGGTCACCTTTGTCACTGCCCATTGTCACCTCTGGGTCTGTGTCCCTCTGCCAAGCAGACTGATGGAATAGTAGAAAGCAATTGTTTGCTGAATCCCCTCATTGGTTTAGCCATGGTTGTACCTGCAGTTTCCTCAGAGCTTGTGTTTGCTCTGTGCCTCTGCCTCAACTCAGCTCCACCACCCATGGGTATAGAACAGGCAACGTAGTGCTGGGGATCCCTGCTAGGCACTGCGAGGGCTTGGGTCACCTTTCTTCCCCTGCCTGCAGCTCTCCACCTCTCATGCAGAGACACAGCTGTGAGTTTCTGTAGCTTTCAGTGGCAGTGCTGGGTGTAAAGGAGCACAGGGGTGGGCTGTGTGTAAAGGAGCTCAGGGGTGTGCTGTGTGTAAAGAAGCACAGGGTTGGGCTGGGTGTAAAGGAGCTCAGGGTTGTGCTGGGTGTAAAGGAGCACAGGGGTGGGCTGTGTGTAAAGGAGCTCAGGGGTGTGCTGTGTGTAAAGAAGCACAGGGTTGGGCTGGGTGTAAAGGAGCTCAGGGTTGTGCTGGGTGTAAAGGAGCACAGGGGTGGGCTGTGTGTAAAGGAGCTCAGGGGTGTGCTGTGTGTAAAGAAGCACAGGGTTGGGCTGGGTGTAAAGGAGCTCAGGGTTGTGCTGGGTGTAAAGGAGCACAGGGGTGGGCTGTGTGTAAAGGAGCTCAGGGGTGTGCTGTGTGTAAAGAAGCACAGGGTTGGGCTGGGTGTAAAGGAGCTCAGGGTTGTGCTGGGTGTAAAGGAGCACAGGGGTGGGCTGTGTGTAAAGGAGCTCAGGGGTGTGCTGTGTGTAAAGAAGCACAGGGTTGGGCTGGGTGTAAAGGAGCTCAGGGTTGTGCTGGGTGTAAAGGAGCACAGGGGTGGGCTGTGTGTAAAGGAGCTCAGGGGTGTGCTGTGTGTAAAGAAGCACAGGGTTGGGCTGGGTGTAAAGGAGCTCAGGGTTGTGCTGGGTGTAAAGGAGCACAGGGGTGGGCTGTGTGTAAAGGAGCTCAGGGGTGTGCTGTGTGTAAAGAAGCACAGGGTTGGGCTGGGTGTAAAGGAGCTCAGGGTTGTGCTGGGTGTAAAGGAGCACAGGGGTGGGCTGTGTGTAAAGGAGCTCAGGGGTGTGCTGTGTGTAAAGAAGCACAGGGTTGGGCTGGGTGTAAAGGAGCTCAGGGTTGTGCTGGGTGTAAAGGAGCACAGGGGTGGGCTGTGTGTAAAGGAGCTCAGGGGTGTGCTGTGTGTAAAGAAGCACAGGGTTGGGCTGGGTGTAAAGGAGCTCAGGGTTGTGCTGGGTGTAAAGGAGCACAGGGGTGGGCTGTGTGTAAAGGAGCTCAGGGGTGTGCTGTGTGTAAAGAAGCACAGGGTTGGGCTGGGTGTAAAGGAGCTCAGGGTTGTGCTGGGTGTAAAGGAGCACAGGGGTGGGCTGTGTGTAAAGGAGCTCAGGGGTGTGCTGTGTGTAAAGAAGCACAGGGTTGGGCTGGGTGTAAAGGAGCTCAGGGTTGTGCTGGGTGTAAAGGAGCACAGGGGTGGGCTGTGTGTAAAGGAGCTCAGGGGTGTGCTGTGTGTAAAGAAGCACAGGGTTGGGCTGGGTGTAAAGGAGCTCAGGGTTGTGCTGGGTGTAAAGGAGCACAGGGGTGGGCTGTGTGTAAAGGAGCTCAGGGGTGTGCTGTGTGTAAAGAAGCACAGGGTTGGGCTGGGTGTAAAGGAGCTCAGGGTTGTGCTGGGTGTAAAGGAGCACAGGGGTGGGCTGTGTGTAAAGGAGCTCAGGGTTGTGCTGTGTGTAAAGGAGCCCAGGGTTGTGCTGTGTGTAAATGTCTTTTCAGGAGGCCATAGCAGGCTCCTTACTCTCATAATCCAAAGACTGAGTAAGGCAGTGTTTGAATTTACCACACTCAAACAAACCATTTTAGAGCCTGACCCTGAGCTAGCACCTGCCACTTGTGTGTTGGACAGAGTTTGCACTCACACTGATGTCTGTTGATGATGCCAGGTCTGGTCCTGGTGTCTTGCTGACTGAGAACTCGCAGGGGACCTATGCTTGGAATATTCTGGTTTGCTTTGTGCCACTCTGCTCAGAAGCTAAAAGTTCCCTGTGACACGCAGTGGCCATAAAGCTGCTGTTGTAGCTGACCTCACTGGGAGGATGTTAGCACTTACATGGCTGCCTGCTTAAGGGTATTAGCACTTTCACTGGTGCCACTGCAGCGCCCTTGGCTGACGTCAGCAGAAAGGTAAGGCTGCCTCACACAGAGCTAAACCAATAAGGATGTGCTGCATCAGACACTTGCTAAAAGATAATGTCTTTTTTTTCATTGCCTTCATTTATTAGTGACTCATGTGGGCCCAGGACAAAAGCCATGCTGTGTTTTAATGGCTCCTCTTGTTACCTCTGAAGCCTGGAGAGAAATGGATTCCTGTAGCATTTCACAGCCCTTAGCACACAGGATTTCCACTGCAGGGAGGAAGAGGTCAGCTTAAGAAGTGTAAGAGCAGGTCTTGGCAACCCTGTTTTCTGTTCATGGAGATGACTGGAGAATTAATTCATGGTGGTTTTACAACTGCAATGACTTAATTGTTCACTTCTCCTGTAGGGTCACTTCCCACTTTAATTACAGCCAAATGACTTGCTTAAAGTTAAGGGAAAGCACTGATTTCTGAGAGCAGATGGCTGTATTTTAGGAAGGAGATGATTTCATTTTAATTGAAATAAATAAATGTTTTTACACACATATATATATTTATATGTATATATAAAATATATATAAACATATATACACTTTTTTTTTTTTTCCCTTCCCCTCTCTGGCTTTATGTCACCTTGTGCTGAGCTTTTCCAGAAAGGAAAAGAGGAAAATGTCTGTTTTTTCTTAGGAAAGAGGTAAACAGAATTACAACAAACTGAAAATTTTTTTTCTTCCATTTTAATACTGTTTGAGCTCCATGGAAAGTGATAACAGTTGCCTGGGATTCCAGCAGGCATGGGGTGATAAGCAGACATGATATTAGGAAAAAAATTCTTTCCTACAGGAGTGGTCAGGGAGTGGAACAGGCTGGCCAGAGAGGTGGTGGAGTCCCCATCCCTGGAGGTGTTAAGAGGCCTGTGGGGACATGGGTTAGTGGCCATGGTGGTGTTAGGTTGACAGTTGGACTCTGATCTTAGAAGGCTTTTCCAGCCCAAATGATTCCCTGGTTCTGTGTTGTAAATACTGCTAGGGGGAGGTGTCCCTGCCTGTGGTCTTTGAGGTCCCTTCCAACCTAAACCATTCTATGGTTCTATGATTCTGTGTCAAGTTCCAGCCTGGAGCTTCACCCTGTTCTTATCCCTGTCTTGCAAGAATCTGTTCAGTGATGGTGCCTGATTTACTCTCCTGGAGAATCACTGCTACTTTAGATTGCATGGAACAGAGAGCTTCAGCCCCAGCCCCCAGCTCCATGCCCTTCCTGTTGTGTGCTCCAGAGCTGGACACATACTCCAGGTGAGGTCCAGCACAGTCAGACCAAAGTGCCTTTTCTCCATTGCTTTTGTCTGGTTTGTTTTCTCTTTTCTTTTTCACCTCAGAAGGGTTTGTGTCCTTTGCCTTGTGGTCAGGGAGAAAAGAAGCATTTCTAGCAGCAAAAGCAAAGCTCAGTCACTGAGGTGTTTTCACAACCCCTGATTACCTTAAATCTTCAGATTTATAGGTCAGATTGGACTGCTTCTAAATAATCCTTATCAGATCTTCTGTTGCCCAATGGCAAGAGTGCTGCACAGAATTAGTCCACAGGCTGGTAAATGATTAAGAATGTAATTTAGTTTGTCAAACTACATCATATTCAGGCAACTCAGTGCTAATTATACTTGCCTTGTCATATGGTGCCACGGGAAGAGCAATCTATGGGCAGTGCTGACTGAATAAAAATGTAATTACAACCCCCCAAAAATAATCATGCAGACATCCCTATTGGTTTCCCATGCATCTGCTGCTAGTAACAGTATTTCTGGCTCTGCAGTTTGCTACCAGCAGCCTAGAATGTATTAGCTGAATTATTCTAATGTCTGAGGTCAAAACACAAACTGTCAGATTCTGTTTGCAGTTTCCAGAGAAATCCAGAGTTGCAAAGCTCATAGCTACTCTGGGTTGCTCTTGGGTTATTTCATGGACCTTCCTATTATATTTTAATGAAACTTTCTTTTTATCCTCCTCCTTTTCCTTTTCCTTTTCCTTTCCCTTTTCCTTTTCCTTTTAATTTCCTTTCCCTTTCCCTTTTCCTTTCCCTTTTCCTTTTCCTTTTCCTTTCCCTTCTCCTTCTCCTTCTCCTTCTCCTTCTCCTTCTCCTTCTCCTTCTCCTTCTCCTTCTCCTTCTCCTTCTCCTTCTCCTTCTCCTTCTCCTTCTCCTTCTCCTTCTCCTTCTCCTTCTCCTTCTCCTTCTCCTTAATGAATCTTTCTCTCTAGCCCAGAACTTTAAATGTAAAGTTAGCTCATTTTGACCTGTGAATTACCCTAGGCAGAAATATGAACTTTGTAATGCTAACATAATTGTGAACCTTTCAAGTACCACCACCCAATTTTTAAGGGGCTCTGTAAATTTGTGAACAGCCCCTGGGTGAATAAAATGGTCATTGTAGTGTGTTATAGGCTCTTAATTTGAGCCAATTTTAACCCATTGGTTCACAAGCTTCAAACTGTTCCTTCCACAGCTAAACCCCTGTGGTGCCTTTGCAGAGCAGATGCTGGCAGTGCCAGCCTGCGGCTTGTTGAGACTTTTCAAGGTTCCATCTTCAGGAAAGTGAATGAACTTGAGTATCATTACTTAAATCTGGTGTGGTCATGGTTGTTAGCAGTACACCTGCTTCTGTAACTGCATGCAAGATGAGTTCTCTCTTTCACACTGAAAAAGATCCCAAAGAGAATAGTTTTTACTCTGCTTCTGGTTGGCATCTTGAAATATGTCACTTCTGGGCAGGAAAGAGATTGGTGCAGTCTATGAGAATCACTGCAGTGCCTGTGCACAGTGCCTGATGGACATTTTTGCCCCCAGTTTTTAAAATTTACAGTTAGTTAATATTATTTTGACATCATTGTTGTAACATATAGGAGCACAAGTGGTCAAAATCCAGCTGAGCTGTGAGCTTTGTCGATGTGTCCAGTTAATTTTCATGTTTTAGTGATGCTAGAATCACAATTTAAGGTAAATTGGCCTTGTGAATCGAGGAGGGGACAAAAAGCAGCAGAGTAAGGGGAAAAAAAAAAACCCAAACAGCAAAGTAGGGGGAAGAAGGTGGCAAAAAGCATTTTTGTTCTGTACCAGGAATGAATAATATACCATGCAATGCATCCAGCTCTCACCATTTATGCAAGATTAATCAGATCTGCAAATCAATGAAGTAATCTTTGTGACAATCAGGCTGCAATTAGCCTGATTCTTCTCCCAGTAAAACTTTTATCAAGGGCTTTAGTGGGAACAAAGTTAAATCTGCCTTTAACCTTTGTCACAGTTGTCTACATCTGAAAGTGAGGAAGCTGCAGAGTAACCGAGCATTGTTCACTGCTCCCGAGAGCAATGCTCTAAGCTGTCAGCGCTCCTTTGGCAGCTACCTCTTAGAGTAAACTTTCCAAGCCTGCTGTGTTAATCTGTCCCTTCTGAGATCAAGCATTGCACCTTCTATAATAAGAATGACAACATCTTAACGGGCCAGATAGTTATCAGCAATGCCTGGAACCACTTCTATGTCTTGTGCTGTGCTTATCTCGGCCTTAAGCCCTCCCAAGCTATTCTAAAAGCAACAGAGAAACACAGAAATTGCCAGCAAAAGCTGTCAGTCTGTACTGGTGTACATTTGGCAAGGGAGAATCTCTCAGGATTCAAGATCTGGCCTCAGGCTTACTACAGCAGAAGTCAGGATAACAAAGTCAGGATAACAGGAGTGATCTGTGCAGAAAGTAATGCTCTGTACCAGTCTCAGGTGTGGAACCATCTCC
>WBNM01029410.1:83638-108887 GCA_013399055.1 Ramphastos sulfuratus
AATCCCCTCCCTTGCCCTGCTGCCCACACTGCTCTTGCTGCAGCCCAGCACACAGTTGCTGTCTGGGCTGCACTCACACTGCAGCCTCATCTTGAGCTTTTCATCACCCCAGACCCCCAGGGCCTGTTCCTCAGGGCTGCTCTCAGCCATTCCCCACCCAGCCTGGAGCTGTGCTTGGGGTTGTGCCTACCCAGGTTCAATGTCCTTCCTGTGCTGGGGGATGCAGAACCGTGCCCAGATCCTCCATGCAAAACACATCTGGACACCTGAGCCGGTGGCTGCAGGCTGAATGCCCTCAGGGTTTGCAAAGCCCCTGCAGAAGTACCCACGTCTGGCAGCTGCCATTGTGCTGTCAGTGGGGGAGTCCCTGCAGCACCCCTGCAAGCCCTGGGGATGAGCAGCCTGAGGAAGCTGAGGCCAGCAGTGACTCCCTCCCGTGCAAACCGGACAAGCTGCGGTGCTAAAGCTGCTCAGGAGGGCTGCACCTTGGGGTGCTTCCCAGCCCTGCCACCCCAGCTGTGATCCTGCAAGGTTATCATCACTCTGATTTCCTTGCTTATTGTTTGAGTTTCTTTGCCCATTTGAAATGAAAGCCCATTTGATGCCCGAGGCTCCTGACTCAGTATCTCATCATAACAATTTCAGAATTATTAGTCTTTGCCCTTTTCTCTGCTTAGGCTGTGATGATCTCACCTCCTGCAAACAGGAAAAATACTGGGATGAGAGTGAACTAAAAAAAACAAAACCTCACCTAAATGCAGCAGTTAAAAAGGTTGTTTTAATGAGGAATATGTTTTTATCACTACTCGTGTGTGTGTGTGTGTGTGTGTGTGTGTGTGTGAAAGTTGTTTAGATTTTGTGATGGTTTGGGAGTTACCTGTCTCCCCACACTTTATAAAATCCCCCAGACTAGACTCAGCCAGCTGGAAGTTAAGCACTGAAGCTCTATTCACAGCTCAGCACAATGGACAAGCAGAGATAGACACAACAGACAGGAATAGTTACAGACATAGACAAGTTAAAGGTGATACAGAAACACAATGCCCCTGCCAGAAATCAGAGTCCCCAGGAGGGGCTCCCAACCACCCTTCCACCTTCTTCCCACCCTCTGCCTTGCCCCAGGGTCTGCCTTACGTGCAAGGTGAGTTTGGAGGATGGGCCAGGGGGGCTAGAAGCAGAGTGGTTAGTTGGGTTAGCAGAGAGGCCAGCAGGACAAAACCAGCTAGAGAGACCAAGAGACTCTCTGTGTGTGTTATCTATGTTTGTGTACATCTCAGCAAGCCTCTGAGTGCAGCAGACCACCACTGTTTGCTTTTCACAGCCTATAATATTTTTTGTTTCATTAAAATATTCCAATTAGCCTCAAACCAGCACAATTCAATTGATTTTCATTTCGATGGTTCACTGCAACTTTTCCTTCCTGTGTGTTAAGTAGAGAATGTGATAATGAGTTTGCCTTGCAAGAAAGCAAATAGGATGTTAAAGCAGAAGGATGTGAGAATGGGGAACACTCAAGGGCTATAGATTCCTGCCCAATTAGATTAAGGAAGGCTTTCATACCTTTTAGTGTATTTTTTTACCCACTCCTGATCCCTAACCCTTTTTCCTCCAAGATTTCTTGTTGCTTTGTTAGTTATCACAGACCAAACCCTGTGATTTTTTCAAGTGCTCTTGCAAGTCCTGGGGGAAAAAAAAAAAAGACAGAGAGAGAGAATAAAAAATTATGGTTTCAAATTAATAGTTTCATTTATGAGCCACTAAGGTAAGATTCTCCTTGGAGTAGAATATGGTGTAGCTAAGTCCTAAGTAAGTGATGTTTCTTCCTCAAGCCTGTGGTGGACTCATGGTAACTGCACAGGCTGTGTTGCTCCATAAGAAATGTTCTCACGTCTGGCTGTGTTCTCCTTGAGTGCCACCTGATAAAGCTCCCTGCTGAATGCTAACGAGTTGTCATTCTTTGGCCATCACTGCTATCAGCAGTGTAAGTGGATCGTGTACAGCAGCCTGTTCCCAGCAACAACCTGAACCTCGTGCTGATACAGTTCTAACTGATGAAAAGACCCCAAACTTTTATGCAATATGGTTGAGGTGTTCACTATTGATCATAGTGGAGTTTGACATAAGTATTTGCCCTCACATCAAACCTCAGCTGTGATCTGCTGCATAGATGTGACACTCAACTCCCCTTTAGTGCTAACAAAACAAAAACAAAAACAAACCCAGCAAGCAAGCAAACAAACAAAACCCCCAAAACAAAAAGGAAAAATTACAAGGGTGTAAAAGAGTGAAAGCTTGGTAAAGTTCTGTGTAGAGCTGCACTGGCTGCTTGTAACTTCTGTTAGATAAACTCTTCAGGAAGGTTTTTTGTGATTGCCCAAAGCCTGATGTTTGATTAGCAAAACTAGGGGAAACAAGGAGAGCAGAATGCAATAATGGACACCAAAAAAAAAAAAANTGAAGGCTCTAAGCTTGGACCTGCTGGCCAGTTTGGGAGGGCTGCATCACCACAACAAGCTAAGCAGTCAGCCTTGTCTGGAAGCTGGGAATTCCTGCCACGAGCTAGACCACAAAACCAGAGCTAAAATGAGTTTCTGCTTGTAAATTTCTGACGAGTATTGATCACATTTCAAAGCAGAGCCTTTCAACTGAGAGTTTGTCTGTAGAGATCTTCAAGCAGGACTTCACTGCATGAACTGTATATTCCAGAGGGATATATTCCAGAGGATGTGGTGCTTAAGGCTATGGTTTAAGGTGAATCTTGTAGAGCAGGGTCCTAGGTTGGACTTGGTGCTCCTGAGGGGCTTTTCCAACCAGGATGTTCCTGTGATTCTGTGAAAATCTAAAGCCTAAAGGTGGAGTCTGTTATCACTGACATAAAATAGAGTTCTGATCCCAGATGGCAGCTTGTGGGCTTTCCTGTTCCCTGGAAGTCCCAAGGCTCTTTCTATAAATACCTAGCACCATATGTTCCTGCACCACTGAAACATCACTGAACTCTTTTCTGCTACATCCCTTTGGACAAGTGGGACAGTAGCACCAGAGTAAGGACANGTGATTGCCAAAAGCCTGATGTTTGATTAGCAAAACTAGGGGAAACAAGGAGAGCAGAATGCAATAATGGACCCCAAAAAAAAAAAAAAAGCTCCTCTTCTTTCCCCTCTGCCAAATGTGAAAGGTGTCTTCAGCTAAATTAACTCTCGTGCTACTCACAGAATCACAGAACTAAGCAGGTTGGAAAAGACCTCTGAGATCATCCAGTCCAACCTAGCACCTAACTCTTCTAATTAACTAAGCCATGGTACTAAGTGCCTCANTTTCAACTGAGAGTTTGTCTGTAGAGATCTTCAAGCAGGACTTCACTGCATGAACTGTATATTCCAGAGGGATATATTCCAGAGGATGTGGTGCTTAAGGCTATGGTTTAAGGTGAATCTTGTAGAGCAGGGTCCTAGGTTGGACTTGGTGCTCCTGAGGGGCTTTTCCAACCAGGATGTTCCTGTGATTCTGTGAAAATCTAAAGCCTAAAGGTGGAGTCTGTTATCACTGACATAAAATAGAGTTCTGATCCCAGATGGCAGCTTGTGGGCTTTCCTGTTCCCTGGAAGTCCCAAGGCTCTTTCTATAAATACCTAGCACCATATGTTCCTGCACCACTGAAACATCACTGAACTCTTTTCTGCTACATCCCTTTGGACAAGTGGGACAGTAGCACCAGAGTAAGGACAGCCAATAAAACCAACACCAGCCAGCACTGACAATGATGAGCTCTGTCCCCAGCTCAACATTTAGCTTGGTGTTCCTCCTTGACAGTGTTTGGTATGGGCTGGTGGACTCTGGGATCCTGCAGTATTTAAGGCACAGATGTGCTTAGCAGTGCTGTAGGCAGGACTCACCTTGCTGCAGGAGCACCCAAGCTGCTTTCTGTACTCACCCTTCCTTCAGAGGTCTCTCTGCAGCACCTGGCCCATAACCTGCTCCTGTTCTCAGCTGGCCAGAGGCTTTTCAGATAAATTGCAGTTGGTTTCCCTGGTGTTTGGGGGGAATTCTGCCTAATTGCATTGTGAAAGATCCTGAGGTTTAGTCTCAGGAAAATAACTGGAGGAAGTACGAAGGGGTGATGTAAAAATCTAAAGTGAGTTAATGCTTCAAAGCAGGTAAGGATTGAAGTCCAAGGTAGTGGTAAAGGAACCACTGCTTTTACAGCTGGGGGTTAAATCCTTCTCCTAATCCAGCACAGTCTGTCTGTACTGGATAACAGAACTGCATTCTGCAACTGATACTGGAAACTTATTCCTCAAGGCAGGAGCGTGATGGATAAGGCAGTGAACAGGATAGGATTCCTCAGTTAGTCCAGGCTGCCTCTACCGATCTGGGCAAGGGACTCTACCTAGTGTCTTTGCTGCTTCTATTAGCAGGCAAAAGGTTTGCTTGGGTTTTTTTCCCTTGATCTTATCTTTGAAAATCCTGTTATTTCATGTGTGGGAGGTCTCCTTTACCTTTAAAACTCCTGGTATTTCATAGATGAGAGCTTTCCTTTACCTGTAAAACTCCTGGTATTTCATGTGTGGGAGCTTTCCTTAGTCTGCATTAACAATCTCCTCTGGACTGCAGGCTTCTGAGCACTGCTTGAAGAATTCCCACCACAACTTCGGACTGATTGTCCCTTATCTTTACCTCTGCCAAGCTCTAGTGTTGCATAAAGGTTTCCAGCTGGATCTACTGAGAAAAAGGCTCTGAGGGGAGCTCCCCTTTAAACAGTGAATCTCTCTGCTTTGCCACTGAGGTCACAGGGGAAGAATTCCTGTAAATGCAAATACTCCAAGTTTATTAAAAGAAAAAAAAAAAGTGAAATGGTTCAGGCTCAAGGAGAAAGGGTCCCTACCATTAAATTTTGCTGGTAGCTACAGAAGGTTGCTATTGAGAGTAAGGAGGCATAGAAATGAAAGTGCCCTGTAAAACTCATCTCCTCGGAACGCTGTCCAGGCGCTTTGGGTGCACATTAGGAAGGCCTTGTGCTGTCATTCCAGCTCCTTGCCTTTCCTGAGAACGAGCCAAGAAGCTTGTCCCGGGTCTCAGAAGCCCAGAATTGGTTCTGATCAAAGTAACTTCATCCTTGTTCCCAGTTATTCCTCCTAGAGGATGAAACTGGAGACAGCCTTGCTCTTGCTGTGGTACAGCATCTGCCCTTAAAGCAGCCGTGGTTGAAGACTCTGCCAATAACAGGTTTCTGAAACAACTTACACTATCAAAAGTTGTTGAGGTGTGGTCTACTAGCTGTAGGAGGCAGCTAGGAATCAAGAAATTATGAGCTTGGAGCTTGCTTCCTGACAGACTGTCAGCAGGCTCTGAGGTGAACTGTTGACTGTTGACTGTACCTGGATTTAATCATAGAACCATAGAATGGTAAGGTTGGAAGGGACCTCAAAGCTCATCCAGCTCCAACCCCCTGCCATAGACAGGGACACTCCCACTAGCACAGGTCACTCAAGGCCTCGTCCAACCTGGCTTTGAACACCTCCAGGGAGGGAGCAGCCACAACTTCCCTGGGCAACCTGTGCCAGTTAGTTACAAAGGAGCACCTAAATAACCATCCCTTGTTGATCTCTGCCTCAGTTACTGTCAAATACCATCATTTATGAGTGAGCACCTAAATACCCAACCCTCATTAATCTCTGCCTCAGTTATTGTCAAATAGAATCATTTATGCCTCCTTCCTGCAACACTGGAGGGCTTGGAGATGTGTTTTGTGGTCTGCTTTGGCATCCTCTGAACATATAATTGTGTCGCTCTTCAGACTTCTGATGAGACAGTGCAAACCTCCACAGCTCCCCAAACAGCAGCATCTCACACCTGATAAATTCCCAGGGCTACTGATGAAATGGAAATGAAATAATGGAATAACCAAATCCTTCTAGAACTTCAGGACACACTTCCTAGCTGAGTGGTGTAATCTTTCCATCATCACAAGCCCAAGCCAAATGAAATCAGTGAAAGCTTTGCCTGACATTCCTTGGCAGGCTGAAATTTACCTCATTTTCATATTGATTTAAATATGAAATTGAATTAACAGAGCTAAAAATACTCCTGCAGTACTGCCCTGCTGGAAAGAATAAACACAGGTAGTCTGAGGAAGAATGGACAGCAAGCTCTAGGAAAAAAAAAACAGAACCGATTTTTTGGGTTGCTGTTACCATGGGAATGCAGCTCCAAACACTTGTGTTTAGTCTGTATAGTCCTGGTGAAATGCAGCCTGTCAGGTGTGCATAAACCCTTTTGGCTCCAGGGATGCAGAGCACTTCCTAACAAGGAGAAAGGAGAAGGGAACTGTTACAAATGGGATGTGCACAGTCCTCAAAGTAACAGGGCACAGCCACTGTGGAGTCAGAGAATCATAGAATGGTAAGGTTTGAAGGGACCTCAAAGATCAGCCATAGGCAGGGACACCTCCCACTAGTACAGGGCACTCAAGGCCTCATCCAACCTGGCCTTGAACACCTCCAGGGAGGTTGTGGAGCACAGAATCACCCANGCACACACAGCAGAGCTCCTGCAAATATGCAAGAGAAGGCTGAATTTAATGGATTCATTCATAAGCCCAAATTAAACCCAGGTCAGCAGTATCCAGGCCAGTGCTCCTGATCCAAAGGAATCACCCAGAGCAAAGACTGCAGCAGAATCTCAGCCCCTCTGAGCTGACTGTGTGAAGCTGGTGAGGGGTTTGGAGAGCAAGTCTGAGGAGGAGAGGCTGAGGGAGCTGGCATTGTTTAGCCTGAAGAAGAGGAGGCTGAGAGGAGATCTTACTGCTCTCTGGAGCAACCTGAAAGGAGTTTGAGTGAGGCTGGTGTTGGCTTCTTCTCCTGTAACTAATGACAGAAGGAGAGGTGATGGCCTCGATCTGCCCCAGGGGAGGTTTAGGTTGGATAATAGGAGACTTCAAACTGCCCAGTGGAGGGGAACCCACTGCTTCCCTTGGGAGATGGTTCCAACTTCTGACTGCTCTCACCTGGAAACCTTTTATTCTGGGTTCCAGCTGGGAGTAACTTGTACCCATTAACCCTTTGTCTTTCCCAGGGGACTGCTTGGGTCAAGCTAACATAGCTACACCAGCTGCTAAATCCTTAGGCACCAGGCACCCTGATCTGCCTGGCATGCCAGCGTGGGGGGCACTATTGTCTGAGGCTGGAGAGAAGTGATGTCAGGCTGGCTCATGATGATCAGTGTGCCTGAGGACAGCCTCAGAGCCCTGAGAACTCCAGCAAGTTGTCACTGAATTGCAGGCTGCCTCCTGCCTTTTGCTCTGCCTGGCTTCTCTGAGAGGAGTCTGAAGGCATTTTGAAGCCTCACACTGGAGAGGTGCTGGGCCAGCTCATTTCAGCTAGGCTGTTGCCTTGGGCTCTCTTCCTACCTACTGGGAAGAAGGTAAGGCCTTCCCAGATTGCTGTGTATGGACCTGTCTTCTAGCCCCAGAACCCTGCTGCATTACCTTCCTGCTTCCTCTGCACAAGGAATGTCCTTGGCTGGAGCCCAGAATGCCAAGAGCAGAGGAGTGAGTTGCTGTCTGCAATGGTTCTGTAGTGACTAAGACCTGAAAGCTGCAGACTTGTCTCTGAGCTCCTGGAGGAGGGCAGGTGTGCTCCTCTGGTGGCACAAGGCAGGAGAGGATGCTTTGGCTTTGGTGTTAGAGGATGAGGTGTGTGTCAGGTTGCTGTGCCAGCACAAGGGATGGGGCAGCCAGCAGAGAGGAGCTGGGAAAGCCTGGTGTTCAGTCTGGCTGGCTGATGTGTTTGACTGACAGCTGCTCCTGGGAGCACAGCCTGACACCTGTGGTTTAGACCTTAGAGGAGCAGTATCAGGCTGAAAAAAACAACCCTGACTTCATCTGGTTGTTTTTTGGAGTTTGTCACTTATTTTGGAACAGGCTTTCAGTGACAGTTTAGTTGCAACAGCCAGAGAGGCTGTGGGGTCTCCTTCTCTGGAGACTTTCCAAGCCCACCTGGATATGTTCCTGTGCAGCCTGCCCTCGGTGATGCTGCTCTGGCAGGGGGTAGGACTGGATGGTCTCTGGAGGTCCCTTCCAGCCCCTAACATTCTGTCATATGCACACCCCAAGAAACAAGCTACCCACCTTGATCACTGTTTCTGACTGTTACTCTGACCTTAACCTTGATCTAAAACCTTCTGAAGTGATGGGAAGTGGCTGTTTTTCCAGGGAAAAAGCCCTCTTTTCCTGGTTCCATGAAAACACTGAAGATGGCTGTCGCATCCTGGGGTTTGTTTGCAGCTGCCCTTCCCAGTGTGATAATAAGCCTTCACAGCACTGCAAAATGTCAAAGCAAGTGAGCAGTCTGGAGGCTGGAATCTGTCATTTCTGCCCTGACAGCTGTTTTCCAAGAGCATGAAGAGGTGAGCAGGAGCATACCTGTGTGCCATTGTAAAGGGCTGCAGAGCAGAGGCCTCGAGCAGCCTGGGCTAGTGGAAGGTGCCCTTGCCCATGGCAGGAGGGTTGGAATTGTGCTGGCTTAAGGCTAATTGGAATATTTTTATGAAAATAATTGTATTATAGGCTGTGAAAAGCAAACAGTGGTGATGTCTGCTGCACTCAGAGGCTTGCTGAGATGTGTAAGAACAAGAACACAAATATAGATAAGACACAGACACAGAGAGTCTCTGTCTCTCCAGCTTTTTGTCTTCTCTCTGCTGAGTAACCTAACTTACCACTGTGCTTCTAACCCCCCTGGCCCATCCTCCAAACTCACCTTGCACGTAAGGCAGACCCTGGGGTAAGGTATAGGGGTGGGAAGAAGGTGGAAGGGTGGTTGGGAGCCCCTCCTGGGGACTCTGATGTCTGGGAAGGGAATTGTGTTTGTGTATTACCTTTAACTTGTCTATCTCTGTAACTATTCCTGTCTATTGTGTCTATCTCTGCTTGTACATTGTGCTGAGCTGTGAATAGAGCTTCAGTGCTTAACTTCCAGCTGGCTGAGGATAGTCTGGGGAATTTTCATAGAGTGGGGGGGCAGGGAACTCCCAAACCATCACATTGACCTTTAGGGTCCCTTCCAACCGAAGCCATTCTGTGGATCTGTGACGCAGGTTTCCACAGAGCACAGTGACCTCTGCTAGCTTCTTAACAGGTGAGGTTGCTTTGCCTTCCTAAGCCGGCCCCTTGCTGCTCCTGTGCTGCTGTGCTCTGCTGTTGTGTTTGCAGGGCACTTTTCTCTGCACCCATTGGTGTTTGCCAAGTGGCCGAGCAAGGAGAAGGCAGCGCAGAGCCTGCCCATTGAAGCCCAAGCCGAGGGGCTTCAGTCAGCCCAGCCTGTGGTTGAAAAAGCTCTCAGGCTGGAGACTCTTTTCAGGGAGCAGACATTCAGCCTTTGTGGTTCTCTCCTGCAGTATTCCAGATGACTACATCTGCTGTAGCTTGTCAGAGGAAAAGTCATTTTCTCCCTAAGTCTCTTTGCTCCCTTTCCTCTTTACTTTCCTACTGATGCGAAAATAATGTGCACAGTTTGACACAATCCCAATTTATGGGTTTAAACAGGAGTATCTTTATAGATTTATTCAATCCCCTACCCCATATGTATTGACTTTTTAGCTGCACTTTCCAAATTTTTCTCCAGCTGTTACGTCAGTCTGGACTCAGCCTTTTGAGAGTCGTTCACAGAGTACACAATGACTGCAGGAACACAAAACCTTTCCTTTGCACTACAGAAAAACCCAAAAAATAGAATCCAACCTGTCATTATTGGTGATGCACCATGTGGGTATACACAATGCACCAGGCAGTGCTTTGCCAGGATAACAATTTGTGTGTTCTCAGATGTATTTTATAATCTACAGATTCGGGGGGGGGGAAAGGAGGAAAAAAAGGAAGAATTAAAAAAAAAAAGGAGGAAAAAAAAAAGAAGAATTAAAAAAAAGGAGGAAAAAAAAGGGAGAAAAAGTGAAGAAAAAAAGGAAGAAAAAATGAGGAAAAAAGGAAGAATTAAAGCAGGGAAAAAAAGGAAGGAAAAAAGGAGAGGAAGAAGGAAGAAAAAGGAGGGAAAAAGGAAAAATAAAAAAAGAGGGGAAAAAAGGGGGGAAAAAGGAGGAAAAAAGGAAGAAAAATAAAGAGGGGGGAAAGGCGAGGAGGAGAGGAAAAATAAAGGAAAAGAAAAGGAACAAAAGAAAGGAGCTCATCATCCCTGGAGGTGTTCAAGAACTGTGTGGCCATGGCACGTGGGGACATGGTTTGATGGCTGTGGTGGTGCTGGGTTGACAGTTGGACTCGCTGGCCTTAAAGGGCTTTTCCAACCCAAAGAGTTCTGTGGTTCTGTAATTCATGAGGGGTAGCAGAGGTCCAACAATGTGCTGCAGGATTGTTCTGAGGACTAATCTAAGTCACTTTATTCCCATTAGTGTGGGAGTGGAGACAGGGCACGTAGGGGTTAATATTTGTACCAGCAGAAATAGTTAGGAAATGGCATTAGGGCAGCTGGGTGGTTTGGAGTGCCAGGCAGGGAGGCATTTCTCCACCTCTTTGCTCCTTCTGCTCCAGAGTTGTCCTCCCAGATTGGAGCAGATGACAAGTACCCATTAACACTCTTTCAGCCTTCACACCCTGAATCCTGCTGCAGCTGTGGCAAGAAGCAACTTCTGCTCTCTGGCATGGAAAATGTGCAGCAACCCTTTTGTAGCATCCACAATGCCCTGAGTATTGCTGCTCAAAGCCCCCTCTGGAGACTTGCCAAGCAGCATGGCCACTGCAAGCCAGAGGAGTGCATTGGGAAAAGCATCCTGCTGCAGACAGCTAAGTCTTTCAGACAGAAAGGGCTCCTTGGAATTCTCTGGCTTACACCTCGTCTTCCTCAGCAGAGTAAGCAGAGTGCAGTGGAGTTACTCATGATTTCTAGCAGTGTAAGAGGCACTTTGCACCAAACAGGTCATGTTCTCTGCTGGTGGCTGCCTTGCAGCATGACTGCCTGACACCTCTGCTGCCTTCAGAACACTCCCTGCTCATGCAGGAGCTTTTGATGCCATTTGTGCTTGCTGTGTAGGGGAAAGGACAATTAATTGCAGTCTAAATTCAGTCCCTTTGGGATGCATTTAGATATGACTAAGAGGACTTCCGAAAATATGTTGACGTGATGCAAAAGTCTATTGAGGGGGGGGATAAAAAAGAATATTTGAGTAATATGTTTGCAGGTAGAGGTGATCTAGAGGCTGAGTGTGCCTTTACAGCATCACCTCAAGAAAATGGCATCTTATCTTGTCTGGCACCACTCAGGTCTTTGATACCCACAGAGTGGTCTAAACCACTTCTTTCCCTTTGTGGTCCAGACACATGCTTGTGTCCTAAGCCTGGCTGGCAGTTGGGTGCTCCAAGCACTGAGATCCCTTCCAGCCTAAGCCATTCTAACTGTAAAAGCCACACTCATGTTTTAAAGCAGCCAAGGCTCCAGCAAGCAGAGCTATCCAGGGATGCATTTATAAAGAATCTCAGCTAACACAGATCCTTAATGAGGAGAATGAGCTTCCTGGTGTCGGTGCTGCTGTAGTGAACAGGCACTGTAACATTTCAGCCATACACTGGAGCAGTGTAGCTCTGCAGGTACAAGCTGGAGAAGTGAAGTCTGGCATTTAAATACCCTTGTAAAAGGTGAAAGCATTTTAGGGGAAAATAGGAATTCATTTATCCCAGAAAAATGGAAGCAGCAATTCTATCAAACCAGACCATTAAAGAAAACAAAAACCCAACACAATTGCTGTAAATAGTTTTTTGCTTTTTTTCAATGTAAAGATTCTTACTTGAGCTGTATGGAAATGTTTGTGTTTGTTGAAAGGTAAATGGTGAAAAAATGAGATGATTCTGCAGAAAATGATGGGCAGGAGAGTATTCTTTATAGCCAGCTCTGCCTGCTGCCTGGCTCAGGGTCAGAGAATTGGCTTAATCACATCCCTGCTATAAACTACATTAAAACAATTGACTAAATTTAATTGTCCATTCCCATGATAAAAAGCAACAAAATCCAACTGCGGATGAACGTTTTTGATCTCTCTTGTTTTCATCTAAGCCCTGGGCACTACTTTAATCCATCAGGATTACCCTGATGCCTTTTACTTAAATTATTGTGAGGAAAGCAGCAGTGGTTTGCACAAAGGGAAGAGTAACAGCACACTGGATGTCCTGGTGCAGAGCAGGAGCTCTGCAGACACAGGCACTCATGCTGCTCTGAGTGGTAGCCAAGGAGTACCAAGCACATGTCTAAATGTCATCACATCATAGAACCATAGAATGGTAAGGTTGGAAGGGACCTCAAAGCTCAGCTAGTCCCAACCCCCTGCCATAGGCAGGGACACCTCCCACTAGTACAGGTCACTCAAGGCCTCCTCCAACCTGGTGCTGAACACCTCCAGGTAGGTTGTGGAGCACAGAAGCACCCAATGTGATCTTTGATCACGTTGGGTGATTCTGTGCTCCACAACCTCCCTGGGCAACCTGTGCCAGTGTCTCACCACCCTCACAGCAAACAACTTCCTCCTAACATCCAGTTTCAATCTCCCCTCTGCCACTTCAAACCCATTCCCTTTGTCCTGACATTACCAGACCTTGTCAATAGTCCCTCCCCAGCCTTTCTGAAGCCCCCTTCAGATACTGGAAGGCTACTCTAAGGTCTCCTAGAAGCCTTCTCCTCTCCAGGCTGCAGAGCCCCAACTCTCTCAGCCTGTGATCATGGCAGGAGCAGCACTAAAGTTGCCTTTATTCAAGCAGTTCATCAGTTGTAGTTTTGATTCCTTCTTTAATACACAGCAGCTTGTAAAGGAGGGCTCTGCTTGTTGAAAGCTGTGATGGAAGAGCTGCCCTAAATTCTTCTGTGGCTCTTTAAAATGTTGTCTGATAGGGATGGCAGCCCTCTGGGGAAGAGTCTCCAGCTCTTAGCTTGGCTATGCCTTCCCTGGTGGCAGGCAGCTGGACTGTAGGACATGAACTTGGCTGGCAAAGAGGCGTTGTGGAGGGTAGGCTGGGGAAGGTCTCCAAACCTCCCAGCAGAGTTTTAATGTCTTGGATTAAAATTGCTCCTTTGAACTCAATGTAAGTTCTCCTGCAGCATAAAAAAAAGAGCGTGTTGGCAGCCTATGCCTTTGAAGCACTCTGACCTCTGCTCCATCCTTCACCAGATAACACGAAAGCCTTTTCCACAGTTTTGCTGTTGCTAATTGCCTCCCAGACACAGAAACATAGTTTTGCATTTAGTCATTCGGAGACCTGGGATGGTGGAAACAAAAATAATCAGGAAACCTTTACTGGGTTCATNGGTCAGAGAATTGGCTTAATCACATCCCTGCTATAAACTACATTAAAACAATTGACTAAATTTAATTGTCCATTCCCATGATAAAAAGCAACAAAATCCAACTGCGGATGAACGTTTTTGATCTCTCTTGTTTTCATCTAAGCCCTGGGCACTACTTTAATCCATCAGGATTACCCTGATGCCTTTTACTTAAATTATTGTGAGGAAAGCAGCAGTGGTTTGCACAAAGGGAAGAGTAACAGCACACTGGATGTCCTGGTGCAGAGCAGGAGCTCTGCAGACACAGGCACTCATGCTGCTCTGAGTGGTAGCCAAGGAGTACCAAGCACATGTCTAAATGTCATCACATCATAGAACCATAGAATGGTAAGGTTGGAAGGGACCTCAAAGCTCAGCTAGTCCCAACCCCCTGCCATAGGCAGGGACACCTCCCACTAGTACAGGTCACTCAAGGCCTCCTCCAACCTGGTGCTGAACACCTCCAGGTAGGTTGTGGAGCACAGAAGCACCCAATGTGATCTTTGATCACGTTGGGTGATTCTGTGCTCCACAACCTCCCTGGGCAACCTGTGCCAGTGTCTCACCACCCTCACAGCAAACAACTTCCTCCTAACATCCAGTTTCAATCTCCCCTCTGCCACTTCAAACCCATTCCCTTTGTCCTGACATTACCAGACCTTGTCAATAGTCCCTCCCCAGCCTTTCTGAAGCCCCCTTCAGATACTGGAAGGCTACTCTAAGGTCTCCTAGAAGCCTTCTCCTCTCCAGGCTGCAGAGCCCCAACTCTCTCAGCCTGTGATCATGGCAGGAGCAGCACTAAAGTTGCCTTTATTCAAGCAGTTCATCAGTTGTAGTTTTGATTCCTTCTTTAATACACAGCAGCTTGTAAAGGAGGGCTCTGCTTGTTGAAAGCTGTGATGGAAGAGCTGCCCTAAATTCTTCTGTGGCTCTTTAAAATGTTGTCTGATAGGGATGGCAGCCCTCTGGGGAAGAGTCTCCAGCTCTTAGCTTGGCTATGCCTTCCCTGGTGGCAGGCAGCTGGACTGTAGGACATGAACTTGGCTGGCAAAGAGGCGTTGTGGAGGGTAGGCTGGGGAAGGTCTCCAAACCTCCCAGCAGAGTTTTAATGTCTTGGATTAAAATTGCTCCTTTGAACTCAATGTAAGTTCTCCTGCAGCATAAAAAAAAAAGTGTGTTGGCAGCCTATGCCTTTGAAGCACTCTGACCTCTGCTCCATCCTTCACCAGATAACACGAAAGCCTTTTCCACAGTTTTGCTGTTGCTAATTGCCTCCCAGACACAGAAACATAGTTTTGCATTTAGTCATTCGGAGACCTGGGATGGTGGAAACAAAAATAATCAGGAAACCTTTACTGGGTTCATTTTCCTAATTTCTCTGTCTGAATGCATCCATCTGTCAAAACATTCTTCTGCAAAACATGTGATAGGAGCTACAGGTTTTGCATTCTTTCTGTGCAGAGTTTGTGAGTTGGTACCAAACCCACCCAAAATAGAACTATTTTTCCTTTTCGTGCATTTTCCACTTGCTACGTCTTTGATGAGAGGGGAAATGCAGCTCTTGGCTACAGTCAGGTCTAAGGGAAAGCTTAGTGGCCTCATCAGGGTTAGCATTTAACCCTTTGTATTTGCCAGCAGGGCTGGGCAGGAGAACATTTTCCTACCACTTGATTCTTGGAGGCATTCAATTTTTTTCTTACCGTCAGCAGGACAGTGAAAGGGGAGTCAAAAGGCATCAAGCAATGATTCTGGAAGCTAGAGCAGCTGGATGCAGATCCATCCATATTCCAAGATAAACTTGCTCAGCTAAAGCTGAGTTACAAAGGACAAGTGTTAGGAGAAATACACTGCTCACCATCCAGCTCAGTGCTCCCAGTACACAAGTACCAGACGTGGTAGAATGGCTTTTTTTGGGGGGGATGAGGGGTGCTTAAAAATACCTGAGATGTACTTGGGCCTCCTGTATTGCAAAGGGACAGGACTGGCACCTGAAGTTTCAGCACAAGGAGAAAAAGCCTATGTGGGCAGAGTGAAGACAAAGAAGCTGCAGGGAAGGTGGAATTACATCCCACTGCCTGCCTTCTGTGCTTGCCTGGGGTTTGGCCCTGGCGTGATGGTGTCATAGAATCATAGAATCACAGGATGGTAAGGTTGGAAGGGAACTCAAAAATCATCTAGTTCCAACCTCCTGCCATAGGTCATTCAAGGCCTCATCCAACCTGGCCTTGATCACCTCCAGGGAGGTTGTGGAGCATGGAAGACCTCCCTGNTGGGGCTGCTTTCAGGCATTCACCACCCAGCCTGTGTCTCACAGGAATTGCCCTGCAGTTACTCAGTGTTCAGCAGGTAGCCCACCTGTTTTCATGAGGTGACACAGACACTCTGACCATGCCAGCTCCTGTTTCTGTTTTCCCCACCGTGTAGCAGGAAGCTCTTTACGAACCAAGAGCCTTTTAAACATTGGCTTTCAGTGTACCCTGCTGGCATCAGGCATGTGTTAGTGCTTCCAAAACCAGGGCTTAAACCTCCAGACTCTTCAGAAGAGAGGTCACTGTCCTGTGATCCTAGTGGCATTACCTGCATGACCAGTGCCCAGCTCAGTAAGGAACTCTAAAGCTGGGTGTAAGTTTAAGGGTGGATGTGCTGTTCCTTCCCTGCCCTATAAACAAGGATGAAGTCAGCAGTAGTAGGAATTTCAGCTGGATTTCTTTTTTTCTGTTCATCCTTGTGGAAACTCCAAAGGATAAATGAAATGCAGATATTTAAATGCAGTTAGTCCTCTTCATTGTTATTCCCCAAGTGACTTTAATAAGCCTTTTTTCGATGTCATGTCAAATGTTTTAGATATTTAAATGGTTTGGGCAGCTTCTCTCTCAGACATAGGCAAATTCAAGGCAGAGTACAAAACACTGCCTGAACTGTATTGCTTTGGTTAACCAACCTCAACGAGGATTTATTTACTGAAGTGGAGGGGATTTTGCAGGATTAAGCTAGTACCAGGTGGAGTTTTAATTAAACTTCTCTGCTGCTGTTGGAAAAGGTAACTTCTCAATGAGTGGATTGAGAAGAGCCCTTTCTTTGGGGGGCAGGGAGGGGAGGAAGGGGGGTGGTGGTGCTTTGAGATTGAGCAAGTTTCCCACCAAGGACAAACTCTTCCTTGAGCAGTTCAGAAGCTTTTCACCCAGTTGTCCTCAGGCACAAGTCCTTGCTGAAGTCAATAATGCCCAAGCTGCTTTTCCTTTTGGAAGCACATCACAGACAAGAGGTTAGGATAACTGAGGTTCTTCTTCCTCTGATTGCCCTGCTTTTCTGTGCTCCAGCCTGAGAATCTTGCACTGGGCTGCTGAGTTTGGGAAGGAAAGAGGTGGCAGTAGCAGGGGATAGTCAAAACTCATATGCTGCATCTGGACCTACAGATCTTCTCTGGCCTGTTTGACCACTCTGTGCCTCACCTGCAGCCTCAGCAGTGAAGCCAGAGGTGGTTTGCTTCATAAAGAGAACCACAGAATCACAGAATGGTCTGGGTTGGAAGGAGCCTTCAAAGCTCATCTAGTCCAGCCTCTGTGCACTCAGCAGGGACATTCTCCACTAGACATCAGGTTGCTCAGAGCCTGACCTTGAATATCTCTAGGGATGGGGCATGGCTTATCACTATAAGCCACTGTAAAAAGTCCCCCTACAACTCTCCTTGTAGATCCCCTCAAAGTATTGAAAGGCCTCAATAAGGTCTCCTCAAGAGCCTTCTCTTCTCCAGACTGAACAGCCCAAGCTCTCTCAGCCTGTCTTGAGCAGGGACCTAGGTGCTGTAGGCCTCATCTGTACAGACACAAAACATCTGTTTGACTAAGGGCGTGAGAGAGAGACCTGCTCCTGCCAGAGCTGACAAGAACCAGCTTGAAGATGAACAACACGAAAGGTTAAGGTGTTCATAAAAGCAGGGTCTACCTCTTAAGGGACACAGGATATTCCCTGCTTATCTCATTCCTGAGCTTTATCCTGCGCAAAGCTGCACAATCTGTGAATAGTGTAAGCAGGATATTCCCTGCTTATCTCATTCCTGAGCTTTATCCTGCGCAAAGCTGCACAATCTGTGAATAGTGTTTTGTACAGTGAGGAAAAAAAAAAGGTCAGTACAAAAATACTGCTCTCTTTATTGAGCCATACTCTGAGAAAAGCACAGTTTATTGTAACAGGAAATAATACTTTATTATAAAATCTGCATGTAAACAAGTACCAAATTAATTGAGTAACAGTTAATGGAAGTGCAAATGCTGTCTGCTCCAGATTTAACGATAGATAGAATCTGTTTTCCCCCCTTCTAGTGTGGTTCTACTCCCCCCTCCCCACTTGTAAGTTTAAAAAGTTTTCTCCTTGCTTGCTTTATGCTAAAAAGAGTGTACGAGCCTGCGTACAAGTTTGAGTTTTGCTCTGCAAACGAGAGAGTCTGTGGTGACACTCATCAGCATCCCTCACCGCTGCGGCGCTGCTACCCCCAGGGCAAGAGGGCCTATGACATATGCACACAGTGAAAGCGTGGCCACGTCCAGCCACTCAACCTCACTTCAGCTGCTTGCAAACGCTGAAACCGTTCATCGACGAAGCAGCCATGGCCCTGCAGCTCCCGGGCTGGCTTGCACGCCTTAAGGCATCGATGAGTCTGGGTTGCTAAGTGGTTCTTGTTGTCACCACGAGGAGCAGCCACACACTTCTCACAACAGTCAGATGCTTGCTCGTCCCCATGTGCGATGTCCGCTCCCGCCAAAGGCTTCTAAAGCACGGACAAGTCGTGGCAAGACTTGGACTTTGCCTTGAAAGCCATCTTCTTGTTGTTCTTGGCCACGATCCTGCCCAGGAAGCGCTTCGCCTTTTTGCCGATGCTCTCCCTTCTCTTGGTGTTGGCCATCCTCCTGGCGTTGTCCTCCTTGCTGTCCTTGCGGAGCCTGATCTGCCGAACGATGCCCTCGAACAGGTCCTTCACGTTGTGGTGAAGAGCAGCTGAGGTCTCGATGAACTTGCAGTCAAACACCACAGCGCAGGCCCGGCCCTCTGCGTGGAGAGAGAAAATGGGAGATGAGTGGACACCAACACTTTCTCTTCACACATACTGGCAGGAAACAAACAAGAGTAGGCTTTAGGTAAGGAAATGCCTTCAGTGCCACAAGAGAGCTGCACTACACAGTAGCCAGAGTCCATATCTGCACTTATGGTTTTGCCCCAGGAAAACCATGATGGGGTCAGGAACTTCATTTGCTCAATGGTATTGAATACAGGGCAACAACAGCCCTCTAGGCAGATCATCCCAGAACTGTTTGAGACCTAAAGCTGATACAGGAGAGGCACTTGCATGAATACTTGCTGCTTGCTAGGAAACAGTGTGAGGGATAGGAAGAAATTAGTTAATTCTGATGGAAGCTGAGCAGTCATGACCCTCTGCCTTGCTGTAACAAGGGAGAGTTTTCCACACCAGCTACAAGTGAAGCCGATACAGTCCCAGGGTCAAGTAATTGAACAGATTGCTAGAGGTCATGTAGAGCACTGGGTTTGCCTAGGAGTGCATTCACAATGCCAGATGCTCTGTGCTTCAGTGCAAGCACAACTCTGTGACACTGCTCAGATGCCACGGTCAGATGGTGGTAAATGACAGCAAAGCTCTAAACCTGAGCAAAGTCATCATGCCATGACTGTCACAGGACAACCATGCACTGCCACGAGCCTGAGACAGTGTGCTGATCTCCTGCTGAACTCCAGTCAATTCCCTGCCCAGTCATTTAGCACAAGGAACATGGCAACGCCAGACCACGTGGGATGGCTCATCACCACCAATGTTTGAGAGCATTCTTGCCCATGACAAAAAAAAAAAAAAAAAAAGGCAAACAACAAAAAATTAAGAAAACCTCAAACTATCACATGTTTAAATGAGTGAAATGAATACTGAGGTGCTGGCAGTGGTTGCTGTGCTCTGGTTATGCCAGCTGAAACTAGCTGAGAAAATTCTCTCTGATCCACAAATACCAAAGGACTCTAAATTGTGTGAGCCTGCTCAAACTGATGGAAGCACTTCCAGAAGAGAGAGGACTATATGGGATCACCCTTCCCAAAGGCTGCCTGGGTTCTGACAGGGCACTCCTGCCCCTTAAAAAGCATAGCCTGAACTGTCACATCTTGAGCAAGTGTTGCTGCTGCACAGAACAGTTAGACCTGCTCAGTTAGGACTGTGTTTTGGTTGGCACTACACATGGCAGCATGCTAAAGCTGCAGCTCTGCTGCATTTGCCTCCCTGGACTGCAGTTGGGAGCAGTGCTGTGCACAGTCACACATCTCCCACCACCCTCTCCACTACTTTCAGTGGCTCCAGTATAAACCAGCTGGTTTGATTTCTCCAGGGTGCCTCGAATCACACATTTCTCTACACCAGCACCATTCCATCTCTGCTAGCTACGACCCTCCACAGCCCCTGCTAACTCAGACATTCCTGTACATGAAGAGTGTCCCTTACCATCAACTGACACTTCCCGGGACCTGACCAGGTCACTTTTGTTGCCCACAAGGATAATAGGAATGTCTTCTGTTTGCCTTGCTCTTCTTAGCTGGATTCTCAGCTCAGAGGCCTTTTCAAAGCTAACTTTGTCTGTCACTGAATACACAATGATATAGGCATCTCCCATCTTCATACAGTGGTTCTGAAGCCATTGGCTGTCATCCTAAAACAGAAGGGAAAAAAAAAAATCAGATTTAATGCATTGAAAAAAATCTACTCAGCTCTGAGTAGCAATTTAATTATTGTAAGCACCTTAAAGGTATTTCTCTTAGCTTTATCATAAAGTCGGTAGAAGTAAACCAACTTCCCTAAGATTGCTGCTAAAATACATTACAAAACAGATTTCTTTTGTTTGCAGAAATAATACCAGATCTGCACTGATCAGATGGTGAATCACTCATTTTACAGCAGTTCCCTGGGCTGCTCAGAGAGGCCTAGAATTGTTTGGGCTGGAAAAGACCTCCAAGATCATTGGGTCCAACCTTCAACCTAACACCACCATGGTCACTAAACCACGTCCCCAAGTGCCACAGCCACTCATTTCTTGAGCATCCCTCGAGAAGGTGACTCCAGCACCTCCCCGGGCAGCCTGTTCCAATCCCTGACCACTCTTGCAGAACAGGAATATCCTAATATCCTAAGCACAATTCCAGGCCATGGAAGCTGCTGCTTATTCTAAACATTAAGGGATTCACGCTCCGGCACTACTCAGGTTTAGTAATTGCCTGCCTTAGCTACGCGAAAATAACTGCAGGAGAGAAAAGAGACAGCAGGAATGCTAAGGGTTTAATGGTATGGATCGGATCAAAGCAAGAGGCAGACGCGGCTATTGGAACAGCACTGCGACCGTTTCTGTTGGTTTTTAGACCACCGACTAAGCCATAAAGAAAAAAAGATCTGTTAAGTACCTGCTCCCAAATATCGAACACCACGAGAGAAGCTTCTTCTCCGTCAACTACAATCGATCTGTCGTATGTATTTCCTACGGGGAGAGAAGTTCGGAACAAAGAAGTTACTCTCCTGCATCCCTGCCGGCAGCCTGGGAGAGGGCGGCTGCAGGAGCTGCCCGAGGAGGCGCGATCGGGATCCCCGGTACCGTGACCGCGCTTCCCCCCACCGGGGCGCAGCCGCAGGTGCCCCGCGCCCTCACCGGCTTCCTCCGCGTCCGCGCAGTCCTCCACGCCGCCGAAGATGCGGGCCAGACTGGTCTTGCCCACGCCGTGCTCGCCCAGCAGGATCACCTTGTAGAGGCTGCCGTCGGAGTCGCTGCCCGAGGACGTGATGGAGTCGGAGGAGTCGGAGGCCCAGCTCTCCCGCTGCGGCTCGCCGGGGCTGTACGAGGTGCAGCGAACCAAGCTGGAGAGCTCGCCTTGCGGCAGGGTGGCCCGCAGGTCCCGCTCGTCCACCGGCATGCTCCGGCGGTGCAGCTGCTGGTGCACTGAGACGGGCATGGTGCCGCGCCGCTTGTCCAGGTAGCGCAGCTTGTCGCCGCGGTTCAGAGTCATGAGGGTGCCTGCCGGAGGGCAGCGAAGAGCCGGCGCTGTCCCGCCGAGGGGCTCTGCCTTCGGGTGGCTCCGCGACTGAGAGAGAGAAGCAGCGAGGGACTAGCCGACGCTCCCCGCCCCGCAGCTCCTCGGAGAACTCTGCCGCCACGACGCTTCTCGCCCCTATTTATGGCTCCAGCGGCCCGGCTCGGCCCGCCCCGCCGTGACGCGCNCCCACCGCCGCCCGGCTGCCCTCGTCGAGGGCGGAAGCCCGGCGCGGGAAGCCTCGCCGGGGCAGGCGCGGCACGGTTCGCTGGCGGCAGCGGAGAGGGCAGCCGCGGGGCTCCCCTCGGCGAGGAGAAGCCGCCGAGCGCCGCGGGGAGGCGAGGGAGGAGCGCGGAGCGTTGCGCTGGGTGCCGCAGGTGGAGGGCTGGGCGGGAGGGCTGGAGGCTTCGCTCCACGCCGAGCGCTTGCCCGGCCGGGCGATGCTGTTCCCCATCCATCCCCCTGTGGAGCCCGACTCGGCGTTCGCTGTATGCGCCGCTTGTTCCTACTCAGAGCCCTGCCTTACGGGAGCTGTGTGTGGGCAGGTTCCCTCGGCTTGAGGCTCCAGGTCATTGTCCGGGAGCTCAGGTGCGGGCCTGGTGTGTGCAGTAGTCTTAGGGAAAGCATTCCCAGATGTGCAGTGCTTGCATTACTTCGTGCTTGCGTTACTCCGTGTGCAGGAGCAGGTCGTGTGCCAGGTACTGCACATCCACGGTAAGCCTGCCGGCATGGCCATGTGTGCCATACACTGTGCTAATGCATTGCCCATGGTGAATGAGAGAAGTGGCCTCAAATTGTGCCAGGAGAGTTTTAGGTTGGGTGTTTGGAAAAACGTCTTTACTGCAAGTGTGATCAGGGATTGGAACGGACTGACCAGGGAGGTGGTGGAGTCACCATCCCTGGAGGCATTCAAGAAATGTGGGGCCATGACACCTGGGGATGCGTCGTAGTGGCCGTGGTGGTGCTGGGTTGAAGGTTGGACTCAAATGATCTTGAAGGTCTTTTCTAACTCAAATAATTCTGTGATTCCTTAAGAGGGCAACGCAAGCCATTGAGGTCAAATTCTTCTCTTGGTTTCACCTGAGCAGTGAAGGGAGGCGGTGAGAGCCTTATCTGACAAGTGGCACTGTCATTGCCGTGTGACCGGGTGAAGAGGCGACTAACCAGATAACTATACTTGTGCTCTGAATGGCTCACCCCAGCATCCTGTACACACTGGATTGTTTACCTAGCAACCAAAACAGGAGAGACATTTTACAGCCAAAATAACTCTGGCTCCTACCCCGAGAAGATTAGAGCCTGATTGAGTCCGGGAAAATCCCTGTGACTGTACTGGGACAGTTGCCATCGCGTTTGTGAAAGTTTAAGGGTTTACAAATCGGCTGCAGAAACAAGGCTAAGGCAGGCAGGAGATACGGTGGGGGGGGATTGGAAATGAAGTATAGATGTAGGGAATAATGCATCCGTGGGATTGGGAAAATGCAGCACAGCAGAACAGAAACACCTTTTTTCTTACCACGGGGTAAACTTCTCAGGCTACTTAACTGTTGCAAAGATGAACATGAAAAATACCTTGAAGGGACTGACCACAGAGAATGGATGTTTTTTTCCCTGTGAACTTAAGTGAGTGAATACTCTGTTAATTTTCAGGAGCCGGTTCTAATTCTCCAGTGGTAATTCTTGGAGTGGTGGTGGCCCCTTTTGTCCTGATAACTGCAGCTGGAAGTGTTAATGTGGCAGTTAAAGATCACCAAGTGCTTGCAGCAAAGTTCTCCCTGCCTGTCTCCCAGAACAGCAACCAAAATAGCCTTGTCAGTTTAAATAGGCAGGGTTTGGAGCTGCGTGCTTCGCTTAACTGAACTGAATTATAAGCCTCTGGTTAGTATTTAAAATCGTATTTGAACAAATCGTGGCTGGCATTTGAAGTATGCTGGGGTTACTTCACTTGGATGAACTGGAATCTGCCAAACCACCTCAACTAATCTGAATTTATGTGCAATTAATTATGTACATACTCTTCCAGATGCAGTTTGTCTTCTGTTAACTTTGTAAGAATTTGAGTGTTTCTGCTAAAAATTCTCACCTGAAAACATTCTGAGTGGGTTTATAAATCTTTTGAACCTTTCTTTCTTTTGAACCAGTCTTTCTTTCATCCTGTATGCCAGGGTCAGACTCTCAAAGCTGACATGTAAAGTGGGGGTGGTTTTAATTCTTTCCTGTGTGAAAGAAGGGAACTCTGAGAAGCCCCAGAGCCAGAGACACTGTGCCACTTTTGTGCCACATGGAGCAAGATTGACTGGAACCAAACTAAAAATAGGAGTTGCACTGACAAGACTTCAAGAAGCCAAATTTTGTTCCAGGCCTTTTGCTGATGAGAGTTATTCATATTTTTATGACATGAATGCAAGACAGATCCTTGCTAGCAAAATAAAAACCTAGCAGGAAAGGCATGTGTAAAAGTGGGAAATACAAAGTTTGAAAGAGCAGTGTTTCAGCAGGAGAAGTGACTGAAAGTAAAGTGATACCTAACAGAGCAGACAGAAAATTCAGGACTCTGTAGCCAGTTCTTGGTTTGTGCCAGCACCCAGGGACAGCTAAAGAATTAATAGTTCTGGAATCCCACCATAGTTACAGGATCTCAGTGTTCAGGCTCTGGCACTGGGTTTTGTGAGTTGTCCTACAAGGGAAAGTGAGATGGCCTTGGATTAGGACCCTGGGCATCACTTGTGGCCGGAGGGATGAACACAGGTCGCAGAGGAGCACTGTGCCAAGGTTCCTGTCTGCGCCAGGATTTGTGCCTGGAACCAGGGAGAGGAGCAGATCCCCGGGGTCATGTAGCTGGTTTCTCTCCTTTGATCTTGATGGGTCCGGCTGTTTCGTGAGGTTGGAAGGAGTTAGCAGCTAATTCAAACGAATCGCTTGAGACACCTAACGTTTCACACAGTCTGCAATCCTGTTTGCTGTTAATTACTGCTCTAGAGTCCTGTGTGCCTTACCGTGGCACCTGCTGGGTGCATAGGAGACCACAGGCTTGAAATGCTGATTTTTTCTCTTTCTTTGAAGGGTTTTAAGACCATCTCCTTTCTCACTTGCCTTCCATTTCTGCTTCTATGTGCCCATGCTTCTAAAAGATGTGTTAACTGTAATTAATTTCTATTTAAAAGAAATTGTTGTGTCTTGCTTTGCTACTCTTCTATTGTTCCAGCTTCTGCTGGTCTGGGGTTTGTTTTGATTAAAGGAGTGCTTCAGACACGTGCTGTAGGCTGGGTGTTTTTAGTAAGCTAATATGCCATTGAAATTGAAACTGGAAATGTTATCATTTTGTTGGATTTTACATAGAGCCAGACCCTCAGTCTATCAAAGCTGAAGGTAAAAGTCTCCCCCAGGCTGCGTGGCAGATGGTGAGAGTGTTGAGTCAGGGTTATCACGGCAGCAATGGTACCCTCTGTGGCTCTTGAGTCACAGGTGGCTCCTAAACCATTCCGTGTCTGTCCTCTGCAGTGAAACCACAGCACTGTGACATCTCAGCAGCAGCAGAGCTGCAGCTCAGGGGCTGCTGTCTCACCCAGATCCTCACCGCGTGAGGAGATGCTGCTTAATGAAAGCAGCAGTCAAATTCTGCCGAGGCCAGGAGCATTGGGTCCTTTTTGGCCTCAAGGACACCAATCAGCTACATCCTACTTATCAGGTCATGCTGGTGGAGCCACCCTGACCTCCTGTTCCTGAATCAGTCTACTAGTACAGGTCACTCAAGGCATCATCGAACCTGGCCTTGAACACCTCCAGGGAGGTTGTGGAGCACAGAATCACCCAATGTGATCTTTGATCACATTCTGTGCTCCACAACCTCCCTGGGCAACCTGTGCCAG